>NMRA01000012.1:1133510-1304169 GCA_002633005.1 Phoronis australis
CCCCCCAAACCACAGTGTGCCCACAAATACCACAGCAATGAAGAGTAGAATTGTAGTCTTTGTTAGATTCAACCTCGTATAAAATGGGAACCCATTAATGGAACAGCAACACAATGCATTCTGGCTTGAATGTCACAATTAGAGAATGAAGAAATTCTCTACCAACTATGTCATAGATGATGAATGACTTTCTGACTACTACCCTATCAATGACAACTAGGGTGACTTAAGTACATCAAGGGGGCCACTCAAAAGACCACAAATTATATGTTACCCTAGATTAAAATGGCCAAAGCCCATCCAATTGAAATCATATTAGGTATGTATTCACTCCCAGTCTTTTATTGCGGGCCAGTTGAGCGAATCATTTCATAAAGTTATGTTGAGTACAAACTCCTATCAAATAGACAACATCCCCCAGAGTACTTTTTTGTAAAATAACACGGCTTGTGTTCTACATCCACGTTTTTATTGTGCTTAAGTCAAGTGTTTCACCAACACTGCGGTGCTGCAGTGTGGTTCAGATCTATTGTG
The DNA here is from genome assembly GCA_002633005.1 of Phoronis australis. Lineage (NCBI taxonomy): Eukaryota > Metazoa > Phoronida > Phoronidae > Phoronis > Phoronis australis. The sequence goes on from NMRA01000012.1 coordinate 1,134,045, forward strand.
GCCCTGAGCGAGGCACAGGTAATTATCATCGTCCCCCTGTTCAAAGCGTCAATACAGGTGATGTGCACTGGTTGCCCTGGAATGAGGCATAATTTATGCACGATGCCGGAATTAAAAAATATTCAACCAAACATGACGATGAATTCATTTTGAATCAACATGAGACCTTATGGTAACTGACTCTCTGTAAAAATCATCCAGTATAGAGCTGCTACAGCAATTATAGCTACAACTGTAGTTTTTCATTTAATGAAGGCTTACTGCATCTCTGCAAATACTCAAACAATCACCAAATGTTGTTCAATGGCACAGTATATAATAGTGCCAACTATGCTAACAATTTTCTGTGTACATTTGTTGAGAAATTTGACAAAACAAACACTCCACTTCCATGCCTGTTCTGATTTGCTCAATTTTACCACAGTATTTTCTATGCGACTAACACTGAAAAGTTAGACAGATGTTTCTCCTGATTTGCCCAAATTAAAGATTTGCTACAAAAGGGGCCTGTAAAAGTAACAGTTTGACCTTGAAATTCGAAACTACAAATAAATACAGAGAATGTATTACACTGACACTCTAAAATGTCAACTATTTGGGACACAATGTGAGGAACAAGTGATATTACATTCTCGTTTTTGCATAAACGATACGACATAGTAAAGTAATGCTTTACCATTTCCAAGCACTGCTGTGTAACTAACACAAGACAACTGTTTAGTAAAATTGGTGACACTAACGACAATTTTAGGAGCCTTTTAAGAATGGGAGAAGAGCGATGCCAGTCAAGAGGTTTTGTCTGAAATTGGCAAGACTTTACATTACAATATTGTGTAGCTGTCTCAGGTCACTACGTAAGATCGTAAAAATCTCTAGTTTGTTACAATGACATATGATTTTGTTCAAGGTCGAATTGTATCAAATTTAAGAAATAGGCAATATTGGTCGTCCCAAACTTACGATCTACGACAACTGATAATTCTTACAAGCAATGGGGATGCATGAAAACACATCGGATGCTATCATGAACCGACAATTCTATTTTAAAACTGTTATTACTATTACAAAATTCACGCGTCTGATATTTGAGAAATATGATGAATGTGAAAGTTGCCCATGTCACAATCTTAAGAAACAAGAAAATTCAATTTTGGCCTGAATTTCGGTGTCCAAAATTTTAGAGACTTCCCAAACGGGAGAATTTGTTCTGTAGATCTAAAATAGTGAACAACACTACAACACATATACAGAAACAATTTGTCAATTTGGAACAGTAATATATATTTGTTAAAATTGACATTTTTGTATTTTTCAGCTCCGTATATTGTTTATAATATATCAAATGTTGCCTGGCAACAAATAAACGGTACAAACCATAGTAAAGGTAAACTGAAATTTCCTGAAAACTATTTTTTGTTAAGAAATGTGATAACATAAAATTCCACTCATTTGCCAAGCTTTTCCCAAACTGAAGTTTTTAGTATAGGCCCATTAAACCCTTCGATTTTCTGAGACCAGGAAAGGGCCTATTTTATACTATACAGCATCGCAGATCAGACCGCTACCGAAATCTTTTGTTTTGGATGACAGAAATGAGTGGTTCACTCTGCCTTCTTGCTTGAGGCAACAAATAAATCAATGTATCAAATGCTTAGGATAAATCGATGAAGAATGTTCCAACAAAAGGCAGGAGGACTTGCCTTTTGATTTAATTATGTGGAAATATTGAACAATTGATCTAATAAGTTCACACACCTTTCGCATGCATTAATTATCCAAAACAGACAAATCAAGACCCTAAGACAATGAGCTGGTGTCCTGACAGTGCACGCAAGAATCAAAGGAACCGGCGTGTTGATCAACAAACAACAGTTCACAATGACCTTGACCTTTGGGTCGAAGGCGTTCCGTTGAACATCAAAAACACAAGTGATGAAAAGATAGTCACCAGTTGATAAAATCAGCATCAAATACATACTGGACCATAGTATTTGATAAGTCTGAGAAACCAAAACATATTAGTTCTGATAAACAGCCACAGGTCCACACGGGACTTTAAGCACCATGACCTCTTGAAGAATTCAAATTACCGGTAATCCCCATACCGATTTTTGAGGATTCTCAATTAAATCCAAACGGCTACAGTAATGAAAAGCCTTCGACACAAACCGTTTGTGTGACAGTCGATCAATAAATTTCAGCACACCGTTTTTAATACTCACCGTCTAATTCAAATGCAGAGTAAAAAAGACATTTACAAGCAAAATTAAAATGAGAAATTTTGTTCTATAAAACTAAAGTACCAAGAGCAGTCTGACCATAGGAAGCTCATTATTGCCAAACAACAATGGAAATAATAAATTCATTAACAAACAGTGACTGAGGAGTGCCCTTAGTTAGGACTGAATTAGGAAGAGAAAAAACCAATTACAGACTTGACTAGATGGAATTAGCCAGGATCAATAAAACTGGCCCAAAATCCATGTAGTTTATAATTCACAACACACACTGACGCCATTCCAGCCAGAGGAGGTTGTGAAATTTGAGACTCGCAACAATATTTTTTACTTAAAGGGACATTCAATTGTAGGAAACCGGATTCCTGTTTTCAAAGAAAGCTGAAGCTGCAAGCGTCTCTGTTTTAGTTAGATTACATTAGATTAACGGATACATCATTCTATAGGAAGTATCAGTGGAGAACCTACAGCTTGTCTGAGCTTATGTCTGAAGACACGCTTCAGGAATGGTTAACATTTTCACCATGTACTAATATAATATTCTACAGTGTGGGGTGGTTTCAAATTAGATGTTCTTACAAATAATGGAAAATTTAAAAGCCAGTTTCATGCAAATTTAAACTTCAGCACAAGAGGAGCGTCGATGAAAACTGCGCAATTGAACCTTTCAGACCAGTTTCGGTAGTCGAACAATGACCAAAGATATCGCAGTTTGATGCGTGGGTGCGAGACAAAATAAAGACTCCATTTTTACAAGTTAGAGTTTTATCTGACATTACTTCAGAATGTCCAACGGTGCACTATAAAATGAACAACAGCATTTAAACAACTCCAGCACAATACGACCTCCTTTTCAACATATATTACACGAAAAGATAAAATGAAAGACAGATCCATAAAAATGCGTCTTTGCACAAACTCTCGCCACGTTTGCAATTTTACCTGAGCACGTGCTACACGGTGTTACTTAGGGCAGAATATGAAAAGTGAAATTTTATTTTTAATTTTTTCATTCACGATAAATACCACCAAGTTCTGTCCCATAGCTACCACCAGACAGTGTTTTGCCAAACTGTGAGTACTTTACAATTGTGTTAGACTTCAAAAAAACAAAAAAAAACAATCAATTTCGACAGTTATTTTCGTCCGAGATTTTATTGAAATGAAGGAGAGCAGTGTTGGAAACTATTCACACATTTTGATCACAAAGAAGTTCAAGAGTAGTCGCGAAAAATAAAATATAACAGAGATAATTAAACATGCATTGAAATTACAGGTATGTGTTATATAACATGACACCTTATGGTACCCATTGCGACTAATTGTGAAATAAGGAATTCTTGAATTTGTCAACCTACAGCAGAGTTCAGTTTTAACTGTTATGTAATCATTACCACTCGCTCAAAATTTATAACTGTTCCAACCTTAGTTCATGGTGTCAGTCGCTTGTCCTCAGTGCTATCGGTTTTCGATTTACTCCAGTTAGCCAGCCAGTGCCTCAGTACGCCATTATTTCCAACGAGATTTGACAACAGCGCCACCTACTGAGTAATAACTTTTGCCACTGCCATGTTCATACCAAGTAAAACAGTTATAACCTTTGGCTAAACCATTCTCATAGAGGGTTGCAACCACGCTACAGCTTTTTAAATCGGTTTTAAAGTGAGAGTTATTACCTTTAACGGGTTTTAAAAGTTTCACTTTGGTGTGAACAGGGTATATGTTAGGCCCAGTCTACACATTCTGGTTTTTTGCATGAGACTCCTTATACAAGTTCCTACATGGCATCTAGACCACCTTCTATACATTACACATGCTGTTAGTTCCAGAAGTCAAGTTGGAACGACAGTCTACACACTGAAATCAGTCATATACAGGGCTAGAGAGATAGTCAATATCTGTTGTTACATCCCATTCTACGCGTTTTGCATTGTATTGTATTTTACAGTGTTCAAATGGATAGTATGGTATCGTAATGTTGTGTAATATTTTGTATATCACAAATAAAACTGTTTGAAGACATGAGGACCATGTTGGAAAGCAGAATTCTCAATGAAGACACAATTCTGATTTTAAATTTACTTAACAATACATAAAGAATTAAACAAACGTTACCTTAAAATCATACGCAATGTATTTCACGCATTCTCAATATTCAACACCATAACTCCACCTTCATCACTGAAGAGCACAGTATTTATCATATTACTTAATACTTAATTTAACACAGGACTCATCCCAATTTCTACAATAACGCAACATGTCACATCTCATCTCATCATTGCTCAGTCACATCTCATCCCATCATTGCTCAACTCACCGTATATACAAGACAACCCTCATCCCATCATTGCTCAACTCACCGTATATACAAGACAACTATCGACATCATTCAGGAAATGATCAATAATTAAACTAGGAAAATGTATCGTAACAAATTTCGTTTCGCGCATTGGAAATTTAAAAAATCTCATGAAATGAGAAATGGGGGTAATTTGGTCATTAGGAAATGTAAACAGAGTTTAAAACTGTAGAAATACTTCAAGAAGGACAAAAATTCACTCAATTTTGACAAGTTTAAATGTTTCAAGTTGGAAGAACAATGTACCGCATTAAAAATATTCTACAAACACCAGATGTCAGTTTTAACTGGAAACACCATTGGTAAATGGTGTGATATTTTATTTACACACAATATTAATCAATTTGGCAAAAAAATATCCATTGCTCTGGTAACTCAGTGCTCGGGATCTCTACCACAACACCATCTCTCTGGTGTGACTTTAGTTTTTGTCTACAACAGAGAAGATGAAGACAAAATCTGACTCACAAAAAGTGACTTTCAAAATTACTGAATAAAGATTCAGCGTGGGGCAGTTATTACCACATTACAATCTACATATCAAGTTATTTCAGTCACTACAAGTTATGGGCATATTCTTGAATACTGTATTTTTGCTAAAGTGAGATTTAATTAATTTTCATACTTAAAGTTGTGTGGAGGGTTAATACGAATTTTCTGACTTAAGTATCGAGTCATTTTTCATGAAACAGAGGACCCCAGTACAGAGAGCATTTGCCTTCAGCCTGAATAGCTCCAAATCAAGTTACCACAAACATCGGTGCTAAGTATAGTAAAATGGCCCTTTCACACACTTAAAATATCAGTTTTTGCAATTATCAGAGATTGAGTTTTATCCACATTTGAAAAACGAGTGTTTGGCAAGGTAGTATAGGATGCATATTTTTGGCAGATTTGGAAGTGAAGATGAGATGTCATGCAAGAACACAATGAAATCAGTAGTTACAGACTCGGATCATCAAGGCATAGAATACATCTGTATCGTTCAAATGTGAATGAAATAAGAGAAATTTTTATTTGGAAACACTCAACATAAAGAACTGATAAAAATGTACACTATATTTTAAACTGATAACTAATTATGACCCGCTATGGAAATTATCCACTTACTTTGCACAAAAAATAATTGCCAAAATTGTTATTTTCCATTTTTAAATGCCGATTTCCTCATTGGAAACTTGACCAAATGTAGCTTATGACATTCGCACGCTGCAAATTATGCTAGAAACAGACTAAATGTTTTTAGTATTTATTTTTGTGGAAACATTTAACATAATAGAACTGTACTGGTCGGCCATATTGTCTGCTAAATAAGCTTAGAATTACCAAGCTATCGAATGTGTCACAGCTTTTTTTTTGTAACCATCACACCCAATCTTAAAATTAAAAAATTTTTATGTTCGTCATACCCTGTCCCCGTTGCACACAACTTCACAACAAAATTGTGTTACAAAAATTCTTATCAGTTTATTTGGTTATACGGTATAGTTCGGGAGTCACTGACTGTTGACTCAATACGGCTCAGCTGGCGGAGCCTTAACAATTACAGCTTGTTCTCTTCATCAGTAAAAACAAATAATGGTAAATCAACAGTACATCACAGCAGTTATAACACCCTGCTGGCTTGTCAACAACCACCCCACCAGTGGGACAGTAAAGTAACTAGGGCGTTAGACTCTCCATACTGTATGCTATTTGGTGATAGAGTACCTGGTGATTTAGACCGATAGTCAAGGGAGTGGGATTTCACAGAGCTTTTTATCAAATCTTTGCCATCATCATCTTGTCTAATTACTACCGTTGAAAAGTGGGGTACCCAAATGATTCACGCAAAAAGTCTGACATCGCAACATGTCTACGAACGAAATAAATTCGGGTTGTCTATGTCAACTCGACCAGTCTTGGTCAGCAAAATTTGAAATTGGGGTCAAGCGAAAGTCACTTGTAAACTCACACAATGTTAAAAGAGATGTATGTTGGATGTTCCCTATTAATAACTGTACACAATCCTAACAAGTTTGCCACAGTTGTTACCATCGGTAACCACTAGACCTTCAGCATTCCAATGCATTTGATATTTCTCAAGTGACAATAGACGCTAAATCAAAGACTTTTGGTCCCCAGGGCCCTGTCAGAGAGAACAAGTTAAACCCTGATAATATGAAGATTGAGATTTGCATAAATAGCCGAAGACAAAGAAACACACAAATGGCTACAATCTGTCATGCCTGTGAATCACAGGCCAAATGGAAACGTAGCCAATAAAAATATTTCATTGAACTTCTATTTTTGCAATGAAACTGATTTTTTAAAAAATTCTAATACCCTGTTAACAACTATTACTCTTCCACTGGCTCAATAAAATATGTTAATAGATTACTTGGCTTTGCCTAGTCCAGTCATCCTCCAAAAACTGGCCAGGCAATTCAAAAATGGAATAAGTTATAAAGCTAAACATATTCATGCCAGGCTCTCGCATGCATTTCAAAAATAACAATAACAGTAAAATACTTACAGCTACATTGTTAGCGATAGCAATAACAATACCAACCTAATAATCACTAACACCATCATTATTATTACTAGTATCACTACTGTAACTATCATTATCATTATTATCACTATTATTACCACTATTACTATTATTAATATCATTATCATTATTTCTATTATTACCACTATTACAATTACCATTATCAGTATCACTATTATTACCACTTATAAAATTACTATTATTAATATCATTATTATTACAATTAACACTATTACCATAACCATTATCATTAGTACTATTATTACCATTATTACTATTATTACCATTACTATTATTAGTACTACTATTAATATAATATTATCATTATTATCATTATTACTTTTATTACAAGTAGTACTATTATTAGTTCTATTATAATTACTATTCTTACTATCATTATAATAATAATTATTATTATGATCAATTCACTGTCATTATCTCTACCATACAAAGCTATAAAACAGTGGTAGAACTACACAAATTTAGCACTGTAATGTAATTTCCATGAAATCTGTTGCATAAAAACACCAAAAATAAGATGATAATTTGATTGAATAAAGTAATTTTTTTAATTTTTGCATGGAGATACTAACTGAACACAGAAAAATCTCACTAATTTTGTACAAAAATAATTGCTGAATCAATTTTCCTCATTTTGAAAGTGTTTTACATTGTTGTGATTAGAGGGAATTTTTCAATAAATTGTTCGATTGCACAAAACTTTAAAATGAAAAAAGCTTCAATATTGTGTTATGTAGTTGTGTACAAAAATGAAGAAATACAAATTCACAGGTGACTTAAATGTGTCCTGAATCAATGAGATTTTATCTCACAATGATCTTTATCAGAAAATGCTAAACTGCTTTTCTACAGGTAAATCATTTCCTTTTGTAACAGATAAGTACAGGTAAGTACAGGTAAGTACAGGTAATTGATAACCTAGAATAATCTGTTAACCCCATGCCTAACAATAGTCCATTAGATTGAACTATTAGGTTTTAAGGAAATCAGCTTGGTTCAGAAAAGCTGCACTTGCCCACGTCGCTAACACTCTAGGATGAACCAAAAAGTTAAAAAATAGTGGAAATGCTCCAATGAAATAATCCTAGCGTATAGCACGCATCAATAGCTCACTAGCCTGATGTTCAGACAATAGAACGTGAAGCGCTGGAAATTAGACCTTTTCACAATGGAAGAGACTGATTGTAGTGCAAATAAAGGGCAATGTGCTACAGAGATGAACACTTGATAAATAAGTTGTCAACCATTCTTCTTAATCCTTTGTAGTGACATTTCTGTGCTTTGAAACCATACATGGTACAACAGGCAGTTCAAGGAAAACTAAAATGGCAAACAGTCGTCACCAATACTGCCGGACGTGCCTTTAAAAAGGCCCAAGGCCCTAGGAAACATTTCGTAATTAACTATTGTATGGATAATTAACTTGAACAAAAATTCTAATGAAGGGAAATAACTATGCCTTCATGCATTTCATGGAAAAAAGTTCGACAAATAAAAGATTAAACCAGATACTTTCATTACTTTTTTCGTAGCCAAACAAATGGTGATTGTAAATATTAAGAGATTTTATTGACGAAACTTAATATACATGAAACATATCTATCACCCACAATTCCATTCTTTCACAGTTTCTAGCACAACTTGAATTCGTTCAACCCTAAAAAATTCTTACTAATGTTTTTTTCGAATATAACACCAAAAACCAATATTGATTTCATATTATTTTTACATAATCGCCAATAAAAACAAAAATAAATATGAAGAAAATTACAGTGTGACTAAAACACAAAGTGTCAAGATCAACATTGAATGCATTTGAACTGGGACAGCAATAAAGTGCCACCTATTGACAAAATCTCTGAAATGGAGCTCAATAGCCTCTACAAAGCAAGTACAATCAAACATTAGTGGCTATAAACTTGCCTTTTATCACAAAACTAGCTTTTGATTTAGTCTACTCACTGTTATGAAATTGGTCTCGGTTAAAACAGACATGATTCCAGGTTTGGTAAGAGCAGTTTGTTATTGGTAGAGACCAGGCTTTAAAAGCTGACTTGTCAGGCGATGTCATTTTATTGGCTGAGAATGTACTAGAACACCAAGGAAGTGCCAGTTCTTTGCAAAGGCCATGAATCCTTTCCCACTGGCTCCGAAGCTTCGGTAACACCAACGCTTTGGTCAATGGAAACACTTAATTTGGTCTTGAATAAAAGTTAACAGCGCGAGTTACCTCCGGAGTTAAGCGATGGATTTAACAGCACAGCGTCAATGCTTCGCTACAATGGGAAAACTTAACTTCCATGCCATCGGAGTTATCGACTGGGGTCACTGTCTGCGTTTACCAACAGCGGACGGTGCCTGATTAACATTTTGTTATAATCTTTATTACTTTTGCATTATGAGCATCCTGTTTCAATTTATCTGTGTATTTGCTAAAGTCTTTACATTAAAAAATCACTGAATATATGGTGTACGCAAAATGAATTCCCTCCATACCGCCTTTGCTCGAATCAGCTGTTTGACTACTCAAAAGTCATTTTTTAAAATGTCATCTGCTAGTACATCGTGCAATCACTGGCTGACTTCATACTATTTCCCATTAATTCCGTCACCTTATGTATTTTTAGTAAAAATTTAGCAAAAAAAATTCATAGCAAAACTACTGTGTCAATAACACCAAATTTCCGTTTGATATAAATATTCAAGCAGAAATCTCAAGAACACTAATTTTCTAAATTTTAATTTAATTTTTGTTTTATCCAAATCTTGAGTTTTTTTCTTAAAAATCATGAAAGCCCCGTTTTTTCTTAGCCCCTCATGCTAAAGTGGAGCATTTTGAAAACAACCCTCAACAGCATTTTAGAGAACAGTGCACAAAGCAAAGTATCAGAAAGTTTCGTATTTGAGATGTGAAGTTTTGAAGTTAGTCAAATTATCGCATTTTCTAGGGTCCTATACAGCATAAAACTTCAAAATTATCCGTGGAATAAGTTTGATTGTTGCGTGACGTCAGGTGCATTTTTCAACAATAACAACGTGACGCATGATAATGGGACGTCATTGTTGCTATGCAGCGTAAAACTTTTATGCAACTGGGCCCTGGTGAAGAACAATGAACCAGAATGAGGAAGTTAGTGATGTGCAGTTCAGATTTTAACTTATGGTAAACTCTCACCAACTCTGGATGAATGTAATTGCCAAAATTGATCTTTTTTCAAAAAGCTTCTAATGTTCAGAATCCCTCACATTTTCTCAAAACATGGCCTGGTGGTACCTATGATGAAGATCTAAAAAATGATAAAGCATTACTCTGACACTACGGTACTTGCCCTTTCACACTCTGTTCTTAATTGGAAAGATTTTACTGTATCATACGAAAAGTTCAGGCATTTAATTGGCTGTTAAGGCAACAAAAAACATGACTAGACACAGGTTACAAAGCGATAGCTATCACCACATGTTGTTGAATGACAGCTACACAAAAAGACCTTGATTTTCCACGATAATCTAAAATGGATAGATTTCACGGAATCGGATTTCTTTCATAGAATTAGAAATTTCAAAGAAAATTCACATATTTCATTAGTACATGCTACAAAATTAATTTTGTCAGTTTTTAATTTCAGAAAATTAAAAATACAATCAAACAAATATGCTACCCAAGATTGATTACAGCCACAACTCAATCAATGATTGTTTTTCGGCAGGCATGTTCAAGGTCTATTCTTTCAGTTCATTTTTCTGTTATAGAAGAAATCAAACATGGCATGCTCTGATTTTAAAAACAGAAAACTACATTACTAACCACGATAATTGTCAAGTAGAATTTCATTAATAACTCTATTTGCTGAAAAACGCTGCAAAATTAAATTCCACTTCTCTACTGTATTTCCTGAAAGAAAGAAAGTGAATAGCTAGCAACGGTTTCCCTGCAAAGAAATGTAAGGAAAATTTACCTGGCCATAACTGAAAAGACTGGTCTTTCGTTGGAATCAAGAATATTCCTTCTATTCTTTTCTATATACAATTACGAACAGCCTGTATTTGGTTTTACGGGTACAATCTTAAGATACACTTACACTACGGTACAAATTCTCAAGTTTGGGCCAGTCTCTAAAATCTAAAATGAGAAATTCAAGGAGAAATCGAATTTTTGTGATCCTATAAAATGGGACACAGTCGTTTTGGTGTTCGTCATATTTTTAAATTTTGTAAACTGCGCCTTGTATCAATAAAGTCCAAAAATAGACTTGGCAGCTCATAAAATCACCGAAAATAGCTGCCAACACCTTTTCATACATCCTAACAGTGTGTAACATCAAGACAAGTATCATTCATCATTGATCGTAATTCTTGAATTTGAGACAACCAACATTACTTATTTCTAGAATTTGGCACAAGTTTTAACATCAAGCAAAATAATTAATTTTTCACTGCCTCAAACTAAAGAATGTTTACTGCAACTGACACTGAGCTACAGCCATTTGTTTCAAATTTGGAGAGCGGCTAACCAGCCCGAGGTGCTAGCACGTGCTTGAATTTTCAGGCATGGGACGGGACAACAAATTGTTTGTGTGAATATTAAGTAATAACAAATATAAATAATAAACGACTCGAGAAACACTTATGCGAACTCTAGCTGTGCCAGAGAAATACCGATCAGAGACTGAATACGGTAGATTGGCTGAACACATCACACAATGTTCTGTCTCGCACGCGATACTGAAAAGTGGACATTCAATATTTGTCACCAATGAAGACAGAGACAAAGGGACATGTGATTACATGATGACACTTCCATGTTTCATGAAAAGCAACTTTAGAAATTTGACTTCTACTCCCATGTCATAGTTAGTGAATAAAGGTTTAGCCATGAAGATATTTGCATATCACTCAGGGGCGGATCCAGGATTTTGAGTTGGGGGGGGGCAGGGCAGAGTATTAGTCAGGATTTTGCCGTCAGACATTCGCACCCCTCAACTGCTAAATGGAATCTGGAAGAATTTTAGGGGGGGGGGGGGGCACAGTCCCCTAGGCCTCCCTCAGATCTGCCACTGTCACTGCTTGGAAATAATTTTAATTTTTGCAGCACGTAGCAGTTGTGAGTATATTCTTAGATACTTTGTACTTTTGCTAAAGTTGCTTCGATTTTTTTTCAGAAATAATTATGGGAAGCGTAAAGCCAAATTTTGCTGTCATGAAACATGGCCCAGGTAAAAAAGCTCATTTCTTTATAGGAGAATCACCAAAATTTTGAAGTAACAATTTTCGGACACGCAACTCTCTAAAAACTGACGTTTGGTTTTCTTCTGATTTGTGTCACAATTGTCATCATAAGCAAGGCATAGACAATGGTTAACAGTCTTGAAATCTTCTTTAACCATAATAATGTTTTAACAGAAAAGTCTCAATAACACTTTTCACCCTAATTATTCTTGAAAACAGAACCTTAAAATTCACTCCGAAAATGGATTTTTCAGATAAATTTTAGAAGCATAAATTAACGATATCCAAGAACAGTATCACAGTATCCATATTTAGAAAATGTCCTGAAGAAAATTAAGAAGATATAATTATAATACAGACTAGTTGTCTAAAACCAGTGTGACAAGTTGACATTTTCTAAATTAACAGATCACCCCAAACCTAGATTCCATTGGTCAGAAAATCTTTCCAATTTCAAAGAACATGAATATGACCTAGAGACTAGTATTGTGTAACTACAAAGTTGAACTCTCTATCAGTATTTGCAAGTGTTTAATAATTCATACGTAGACACAAACAAGACAACCTACACTAGTGAAACAAAGGAAAGCAGCATCAGGAAATGTTGCCTAGCCAGTGGCTTTACTTTCAGAAATACAATTTCCATCACTGCTGAACCAATTACGGAACGGGAAAGGCAGAAAGCCAATCAGAGCCCCCCACGCCGGGCACGTCCATTTATTTCATTATCCAAACGGCATCAAATTGCCCGCGCTGCACAATTCATTAGTTCCTTTAATTAAGTTTACACCTTGCCAGGTAATTCAATCCACTTTCACCTGCTATGCCAACTGACAGAGTGGACAGAGGTCCACCTAATGCAGCAATAGTTATCACTCACCACTCATTATACCTGGCTTGTACCTGCAGGCTGTTTTTCCTGTGTCAATCAACATGGTTCAACTTATGTGACACTTGTTACGTGACCAAAACCCACTTAATCAACACACACTGAACACCTCTAGGCAACAGAACTGATCAACAGGGGTAGGAAAATTGAAATCTTTATTTTTAAAAAATAGCTGAGTATAACTTTTAAAACAATTCCATTTGGGGGAAGATTTCTTCCATTTTGAGAGGCAGAAACCTGTCCTAAAAAGGGAGATTTTCATAACATTCATTCATTTAAGAGGACACATTTTCCTCATGTTTTAGTTATAAATTCATAATTCATAATAACTTGGTATCGTTCTTTCAAAATTATGTACACTACCACCCATTTCAGTGGAAAAATATTCTTTCATTGCTCAAAATCACACAGGGAAGAAATTCCCAAATTTCCTTGTTACAGTCAGACATCACAGATGCCAACTTTTATGACCTGAAAACGTGGACCCTTCAGCAAAACCACAAAACAGGCTTTCCTTGTCAGTTCTACACTGTGTTCATAATTGCAACAATCTTAGGTACCTAAAACATCTAAGTGCTTACATCTAGCATGTTTCCACAGAAACAATGCCCGCCATTCTCAAGCTATGATTCTACAATGGCAAGTCTCGAATCAAGCTATAAAACACAATTACAATACTCCCCCCCTTATATTGCACAAGAATTGTCATTGCCATTTTTAAAAACGCTGATGACTTTACTGCAAGTAACGGAAAATTTACAAAAAATTATTTAATGACATTTACGCAGTGAACCATGCTAGCAATGGACAAAAAATTTCTTAGTCTTTAAGTTTGAGGAAAAAATTTGACTAAATGAAATTTCACTTGTCAGTCATATTGTGGGCTAAACAAGTACAAAATATTACTGTACATTAACACAACACTGAGACATACAAAAATGAGGAATGGCATAGAAACCACAGGACAATATCCGTTGCGTATTACGCAGCAACACTCGAATCTCGCTGTATTTACCCACAATGCCGTTAACATTAGGCATATTTGCTGGCTCATTTTCGGACACAAGAAGAATTTGAGACAATGCATGAGACTTTAGTATCATCTTGCGAGAGCTGGCATGTACTGCACATTCTTGATTGAGTTTTCAGATATGAAATTTGAAATTGGCATCTCCTGTCGATCTCACCACCGACGCCCGGCTGGCTGTCACCAACTTCAACAGCGGCCTTGGTACCAAGCTACACGCCGTTATTCAGCAGCTCAATTTCTGCAGCGCTGAGCTAATTTTCTTTTTTTGGAGAATTGTCAACAAAATGTTCTCTCATCTAGAGGTTATGTACAGTTCAAAGCCAATTAGCGAAATTGGTTTCACTTCGGGCACTTAATTACCAATGAACCACAGTTCTAAAGAAATTCAGTTTCACTGAAGCAGTTAAACAAAAAACTGTACAATAGAAGCATGCACATTGCAGGAATATGTTGGTTGAAATTATCAATAATGGAACTTTCTTTGTTACACAAAAGCAGCTAAAACTTGTATAGGTGAATGACACTCATTAATCTGTTTCACCAGCCATAACAAACACAAGGTAGGTGTCACTTAAAATCACAGGATCAAATGAGTGTTCAGAAAGTCAAAAAGAATGTTTTACATTATTTTAAAGCTTGCGATGCCTCTTCAAAGACGATTCTCAATGTATCTACTTCACCAATAACAGCTGTTGGTCAGTTCATCAAAGTCATAAACAAAAACCACGTTTTTCACAAAGAAGAATAGACCACAAGGGGGAGTTAAGTTCTGAGACCCATAACTAACTTCACAAAAACATGTCAAGCCACTCTGCAAATGGTCAGCAGACAAAGCAGTATATTGAGGTAGAGCTCATCACAAGGGGGGACTTGGTAATATGGACACGAAATCAAAGGGTGTCTCCTACTAACTATAATACTGAACTTGCAGGGCTCACAACCACGGATGTTCAGAGAGAGAAATGTGTAGTTATCTCATCAAGCAGCACGAAAAAAAATGCGGCAACGCTCGCGTACCAGCATTTGGCCGTATTGTTCATGAGACACGCGCACCTATATTCCTATAAAGTATAATAGATCCTAACCACCTCACTATCAAAACCAAACGTGAGGCAGGCCTCTCATGGGGTTCGTTGGCAATGTACCAGTGTGTGTGAGTGTGTGTGTGTCAGTAGGAGACTCGTTCTACCATTTATCTCAGAAAATACTGCATGCAGGGCGCTAATATTTACAACTGTTGCTCAAATTCTATATTTATTGAAATCAATCAGCACATCTCATAAGTACGTTATTTGATCAGTTTTGAAAAATAACCTGTTTTAAAATTACTGCAACAATCACTGCGGCCACAAAACCTCAAATTAGCACATCACATGGAGGAACATAAATTTCAATTACAGACGTGACAGACAGCCTCAGCAATAAAGTTGGAAAGTTTGTTGTATCTTGTGTATACAGGTGAAATGATGTATTGCTTTTTTCGCCCATAAACAGCTTTTCACAGAATCAAATCAGTTATTCATGACTATTTCGAAATAAAACATTGCATTTTGTTCCCGGGCAGAGTTGGCGACTAACTGAATTCAAGAAGACTGGACTTGCTAGCAATGGTGACGTGACATTAAATAGGGTTACATTAGGTTCTACATCACATTTCTTAACCAGCAACAATGAACGTTTCTTATGGGTTGGGATTACAGTAGCCAATTTACCACAGCACCTGGACTTTTGTGGCTTCTTTTGTTCGGGGATTAGGGAACAGTGATAAATTTTTCGTTGTTTAAATGGCAAAAAAATTGATTCATAACAACAGAAAAAAGAGAAGTAACACACTGCAACTGCTGTTCCTTTGTTGACATGTCCTAACCGTAACCAATACTGTGTAACCTGCCTAAGCCAACACAATGGGGCGACTTGACTTGAGTAAGCCAGCACACAACAGTGCTTACTTGAGTAGATACGTTGAAATTTGAACGGGGGGAGGCATGTTATGTACTCTTGAGTGCCGAATAGCCGTATCTATATGATTATTCATTTCAGACTCGTTTTCCGGTCTATACGACGCTTATTCGGGTCTCTACGTTTATTAATTTTCTAACCTTTTTCCGCGCTCCAGGATTATTTGGTTCAGCAAATTCATAATTTTTGTTTCATTCAATACAAATTTGTTACACAAAAACTTTGCTACTGACACCGGGTATCATACCTTGGTCCTAAGACGACATGAATTCGCTCTAAACCTCTAGACCACGAGACACTCAGTTCAGAGTTTGTAATTTAGAAGAGCTATATATGACTCCGCGTTATACACGGAAGTCACATGTCATACACATTCGCTAAAATATACAACTGTACGTTTCAAAGCGTAAGATAACTGGACTTCCAAGCAAGGGTTTACGCAGCGGCCGTCTGTTGGATGGCCAGAATGTTATTTTGGACAGGTTCGACGGGATTGGTCAGAATTAAGAAAGTGTTGGCAAAATTTTACAAAGCTTGAAATGATGACCACTTTCTCAATATTAACGGCTGGACGGTAGTCGCTCAAAGAAATAGGCCATCAGTAATTTTAGAAATGAGAAATTTAATGCACAAAAAGTGCTTTCATAGAGAATTTTTCAATATTCCGCGCCCCGTGACACAGATTGGTGTTACCGGCAGCTCAACATACAATCATATGAATAAAAATGCTTTCAACGAGTTTCTTTGGCTGATCCAATATTTATGATTGCACCCTGTGAAAAAATGGCAAGCTGTAAGGTTACAGCTCTTTACTGTGTCTGTCCCCGACATTTGTGTTTCCAGGGGGGGAGTAATTCCGGGATTTTGAACAGCCAGTGTCATCTACGGTTTCCGTCATGACTGACATAAGCAATCTCCATACTTAATCATGTCGTCCGCTGCGCAGAGGCCTAAAGAACTCAAGGATTATTTTACAAACCGAGAGATGTTCCAGATACAGACATCGATTCAGATGCTGGTATGACAAATAATCCAGCTACAGATACAGACCACGGTGATAACGCAGCCAATCAACGAAGCACAATTACCCGTATGATTAATGAATGGTGCCAAACCTTTCAACCACCAAAGTACCGACAAGTTGCCGACAACATCGGACATCAGCATTTTTATAATTCGCTCCAAACTTGTTAATAGATTGTTTTTATGAACAGGAAGAATGGATTTGAGACAATCATGAAAATGACATGGTTGCTAATGTTCGACAATTCAGTCGATGTCTATATTGAAATTGATTTCTACTTGCTCTACCGTCCAAATAAATGGAAACGCATGTAGTGGTCGTGGACTCGTATCTTGGACAATTCAGCAAGAAATCTCAATTTCTGGCCATGTAAAATTTTGGATGTACCAACTTTTTGACATCGAATTCTGATTAACATCATGAGGGTATTGACTATGAACGTTGTGCAAGACATGAGATTGAGAGAAAACGAAGGCTCGACTGTCAGTGTCAGGAACATGTATGATAAAAATGTGACTCGTTTAACCAAGTCACTTTATTGTCTTTATTCAAACTGTCAGCTTCATGGAAGACTGGACGTTGCTGCTGAAATCTTTACCTGCGTGTTATAGTGTTTGGACTTAGTCAACATTGGCATCTCTAGTATGAATGTCACATTCTTTTTCGAGTAAAATGATTCCACATACTGTTTGAAACACGATCTGTTTAGACTTCCATTTAAAGTTATTGAATAAACGAATGGTCTTTGATTTAGCAATGACAATTTTATTCCACTTCACTGTACCATGTTATTACATGAGTGGATAACTGCAATAATTTAACTATGGTAATGTTCAGTTTAACCCTTATCCTGCTAAGCCTCTATTCAGACAACTTTCCCTGTGCACTGAGCTAAGTAGGTCACCACTGCTGCGCGCACTGGGCTGTTATGAAGGTCACTCAGATTAATGACCTAACATTTTTAGATTGGAAATTTGAAGGGGTA
Source organism: Phoronis australis (assembly GCA_002633005.1). Classification (NCBI taxonomy): domain Eukaryota; kingdom Metazoa; phylum Phoronida; family Phoronidae; genus Phoronis; species Phoronis australis. Next base: position 1,152,311 of record NMRA01000012.1, read on the forward strand.
ATATCAACTTTACATAAAAGCGGTCTGCACAAAAGTTGTTCAGAATTCAATGGAAATTTTCACGATATGCATATCTTTACCATAGCCTTGGTGTAAATAATTCTATAAACTTTCAAACTGGACTCACTTTGTTTTTATCTGACACTCAAAAACCGTAATAAGCATTTTTAAAAGGGAACCCATGAGAATTGCGTTTAGTAAAGCAGATTTATTGTCTGTAACATCACATCTACAAACAAGAATGTACAGTATATAACATACCTCAACTTTGCACGATTACAAATTCATGACTGGTGCAGTTGCTTGCTAAAGTCTGTTTTGAAGTTCACCTTGGTGTGCAAAAACTTGAAACACGGGTGGGGACACAAAGCTATTCTGTGCAAAAGCCCCAAAAAATATCTAATTCTGAATGAGTTCCATCATGTTTCAGAAGCCCTGTATTATGCCTGAAGGGCGTGAGCCAAGCATCGTCGTAGGACACTCCAAGTTCAGCTTCAGGGACCGGTAGCTCATCCAAAAATTGCACTGAGATCCAAAACAATAGAATCTGCATTACTTGTGACTGTTGTGTTAGTTTTCCGGTCACTGTCATCGTCACTTTTGAGTGCCAAATCCAGCTCGTTTTCACTATCTGAGTCCATGAACACTTCCTCAAGAAACTAGTCAACAGTCACCTTACCACGTTTGGCACCAGCCAAGATAAAACTTGAGTAAACTTTTAAATATCTCGGAAACAAATAATCACAGCCATATGTTGTAAATCAGAAAAGTGTACAGGAAACTATGAACTGTGGAATGCGCCTGCTCACATATATAAACAGCATACGGGGCTTTCACAATTTCTGAATGAAAAACACCAGTGTCCTGGGGTGAGTACACTCTCCTTGCGCAGTCTAGCCGTAGCTTATTTTAGGCGATTGAGTACACCCGACGCATTTTAATAGGATAATAGGCTTGTCGGCTGACCTCGCCTAGCGCAGGATAAGGGTTAAAGGGTTCTTTTGAAACAATTACTTAAAGCGGTGGTAAGTCAAACAGAATTTGCTTCTTTGCAGTATTATTCCCATCTATATCATGTTATTAGATTTTGCACTTTCTATTACATATATTTCCTTCTACCGTTACTAGATTTTACGCAAATTTGTAATCAATGTTATTATTCCAGTGAGTCTATACTATTTTTCATTTTCCACAAATTTCCCATCTATTCCAATATTTCCTAGAATTTGCTGTTTTGCACCATTATTCCCTCCTATATCATTATTAGCTTTAACCCAAATTTGTAAGCAATATTATTATGTTTAAATTTGCATAAATTTTTCCATTATTATACATTTTTCCTCCAATTTCCGGTCTATATTATTATTCTACTTTTCTAGTGGCAAAAATGTTGGGTCTATACTATTATTAGAGTCTCTACTATTATTAGAAATCGTGAAATTTTCCGGTCTATACTATAATTGCTGTCTCTACAACTATTCGGAACTCGAGAGTGGTTTCATTGAATTCCGCACCTCAATATTTCATCAAATTCCACAAAGCAACAGATCATAAAATTGCACTAGGCTGTATTGAAAATTACAGACAGGTGATGCAGAACACAGAACAAGTTGAATGGAACCTTACATGCTCTCACCATGGGGAACCTGTCAGTGCATTTCAAGAACAACTGAAGATGACACTCAACTGTTGCTTATTTAGTTAAATGAACACGGAGTCTGTGTTGACCATCATTTCTGGGGCCAGTTTCATGAAAAGTGACTTGGGACAGAAGTCAATAAGGTCTTACCATTGCTCCTAGTTCACAATTACAGAATAGTATTTTTTACAATGTAATTGTTAGCAATCACAGCCTAGAAATAGTACGCACAAAATGTCTCAGTAATGAACAGTTATGGATACATTCACAGATACTTTGTTCTCTTGCTAAAGTGAATTTTAATTATTTTTTCCAAAATAGTTATGTAGAGCGTACGACAAAGTCTTCAGTCACTTTTCACGAAACAGACCCCCAGCTTCTCTTCTACAAAAATAACACATCATGACAGAGACAACAAACACAGCAGACACCAATGGGCAGAAACTGCTCTACAAGTATCATTCAAACTCAGCAATAGCAAATCGCAGCAAATCTCTCTCTCAATCTTAACACGTACATCTATGAGGAGTCACACGTTAATGCTAGCTTCTTATGAACACCTCATAACATACCTATTTCATTATATTATCCTGCCCCCAGCTCACTGCTCTCTAGACTTTGTTTTAGACTTCCCTTTTTCAGCTTTTTCGTTGGCACATCTACGGAGTAAAAATAATAGTAAAGCCACTGAATTCACCACATTCCAAATGAGGAGGTCTGAAAGGACGCAAGATAATCAAATGTTAAGCTCAGATTGATATAAACAAACTTTTTTCAGTTTTTCGTTTGTTTCAATACCCCCCCACCTTCTCCCTAATGTTATAAACAAGGCAGCCATATGCTCCCACCAAAGGTCATGTAGGCAGCTGCAAACAAAAGAGCATTTCACTAAATGGCCAAACACAGTCTAATCCCAAACACAGACGATCTGCAGTACTGTACTTTGTAAGCATACTTTCTTTGATTGGAATCCCCTTTAAAAAGTAGAAAGACTTCCCTACATGGAGGCGGGAAATCAAGAACAGACTGTAATTCAGAAAAAATACAATTTAATGACAAAATGACAATATGCACCACTGCCCATAGCAAGTATACTTTTTGAAAGATTGGTCGAAATCCACTAGGAAATTGTAGGAGCTGCGCTCATAAGAGTGTTATTCGCTGCACGGGCACAAAGACGGCCGTAATAACGCCTACCAAGAGTGTATCCCCTTCATCTTTGGTGCGGATAATGATCACTTCACTCTAAGAAGCTTCAGAGGTGTATGTTAGTACATAATACATGAGCCAATCAATCAGGAAATTTTATGCAAAAATTTATTGCGTAGCAGTAAAATCTAGACATGTGCCTTTCTCTCTTAACACCAGTGTCCATTGTTTATTGCCCAAGGAGAGAGTAGCCACGCTCTTTCAAGTGCACAGACTACAATACATGGATCACCAGCTCCATATTTTCTCATCCCTCACTTCAGCATTCCCAAAAATATACAATACCGGCGTCCCCTTTTCATGCGCGCACCCAGCCTTTAATATGGGGGGGCTTGAATATCTGACGATGTGGACCTTTTGCTGACAAAAGAGGTGGCAGGACTAAAAAAAAATGGGGTACCACCTTCAGAACTGTGAACTGTGCGTCTGCATCTTTTTAGTGGACTTTGACTCATTTTCTGGGAATTTTTGTTTCTCTGTGGCAGACCTTTTTGCCCACTTCGCCAAATGGGGGGCTCAAATGGGTGCGCGCATGCTTTTGGGTTTCCATAACACTTCATGCTTCCTAACCATGGACTCCTAAATTTCAAAGACCACAGTTCACTGATTGACGCCACATACTGATTAAGAAGAAACTAGCTGGAAGTAGGTCGCCAATAGGACCAGCTCAAACTGATCTCTCGCCTTTAGCAGAAGCAAAGGGATTGATTGCTAACGAACTTTTTAAACAAGTCAAACAAATGAAGAATGCAGGGTCCTCACTCAGGTGCGTGTAACTTCAGAATGAAATGTTTTGGGAGAGCAGAAAATTAACCCCCCCCCCCACCTAATCATCATTGATTTCACCCCTACCCCCCCCTGACGCTGTCGCCACTCCTCATCGGCAATGCCTCTAAAAGCCAAAAATTTATTTTTGGAAAAACGACTCTAATCTCGAGAGGAATTTTTTTTAATCATTGAGGGGAACTGGGCCCAAAACCTAAGGCATCAAGGGCCCTGGAATGGTACATCGCCCCACATCCCCAACCAGTTTGCCCAACTTCTTGGTGTCAGCAGTGCAACTGACTACGTATTAGTCACTTCCAATGGTCCTGCATTCTGAAAACCAATTTTCTCCACTGAATAACAGGCACCAAACTGGTTCTCAAAATCCAAGACACCTGTAAATGACTATTGCCTTTTTGATATCAAAAATCAATGAGTGCTTATCAATGAGAATACATTCGAGGGACATGATTCATCTAGTTCAGAATCCAGAGAGCATTATGCAGGCGATCATCTGCTCATTAAGATGACAGTTGATTTTGGATAGCTGCTATCTGCTTACTCGTATCTATGATAAACTTGCTTGAAATACTACTAACTGCATGGCGTCTAACGAAAGCCGTACAAGATCATAATGGTAGCAGTGAAGAGCAGAATGGTGGCTGCCAAGTGGAGGTGCATCCCTGCAGGAAGAATAGCACAAAATTGGGGTGGCACGGTCTTATTTCAGGATTTGGCTATTTAGTGCCAATTGAATCAACTTAGTTTTGCTGCAAATTCTTAAAAGCTGCTGTAAGCTGAACTTCCCATCAAAAATGCCTTGATTTAGACCACATACTGATATAAAACTGGTCTCGACTTATCCTTACTCAAATTAGAGCTGATTTCAGGGCTTTGTAAGAACTGACAGTCCATTATTGCTCGAGACCAGGCTGTACAAGTTGTCTTCTCACAGTGTGTCATTATATTCGCCAAGCACAATCTCAAGCCCAGAAATCACTTCAAACCTGTCAGACTAAGGAACAAGCTGATATCAACTATACAACAGTAAGTGGTCTAATTCAAAAGTTCGTTTACTTTAAGGAAACTTGGTGGCTCCTTTGAACAGTTTTTTGAAGGAAAGTGGCAACTTTTATGATTTAACCTGTGATCAGGAGTTGTATCTGCATACCTGTGAAGTGTTGTGCCGTTTTCCTGCGTAGACTGTCCACCGATTCCTCATTCACGTCTGCCCATTCTAACACTAGCCGACGTCCATATAAATGAGTACTGTGTACAAGAGACTCAAACGCCCTCTGCGGATATAAACAAGAAACTAAGTAAACATCAAAGTCAACAAACACATTCCACAAGCGTTGCTGCGCTTTGATAAACTGAACATTCACAATCACAGTAAAATAAAAAGGTTAATACCAGCGAACAAGGCTGTAGTACGGTAATGTACCTTTGAATACGAGCATTCAGTATATAGCACCACACCCAATAGTGAGCAATGGAGATTTCTGTATTTTAAAGCATGTGAATTAATGACACCAAAAATTACTGAAATAATTTCATTGTCCCAAATGGAAGAGACTGTGGAGACAAAAGAATTTCTAATGAATATCAAAATGTCACTATCTACCTTGGCATCCTGTTTCGTGACAAAGTCCACAAATCCAAATCCCCTGTGTGAGCTGGTACCCTGTACTTTCTTAGGCAGTCTCACAGTTTTCAGCTCCCCAAACACTCTAATAAGGAAGAGAACAGTAATAAATGACATGCCATCACCACTGTAGAAATGCCCTGGATGTTATTGAATTTTGTGTCTTTTTTGGAGAAAGGTTGACATCTCTATACAAAGTTGGGAAAATCAACAACTTTGGCCTCAAGAGCTCCACTTGAAAGCCACATTGCTTGAAGCCCGTGAGAAGAACTCTTGAGGGTATCAAATGTAGTTTTTAGTTTCTATTGAAAAATTCAATGTTGGTTGAAATACACACAACTAGGAGATCAGACAATGGAGTTAACTTGCCTGAATAATTCCTTCACTTCATGGGCTTTAGCTTCAAACGGTATATTGCGTACTAGTATCTTGGTGGAAGGTTTTCTTTTCCTCTCAGCTACCTTTCTTGTGGTCTTCACAGCTGCACTACAAATTGAAATGTAACCAGTAGCCATTTACTAAAGAACAATTTCGTATTTTTAATGATTACCACTTTCAACCTCACCAGTAAAACACTTTTAATTTCAGACACTACAATGTCAATTAGTATCGTACACTGAAGTGACCATGGCTGTTATGACAACATCTAATCATTTAGAACTGATCGTTAAGAAATGAAATAATATGGTGTCTAAATTTATAAATACTGTCATCAGAAACAGGCTCTCGCCTCGAACTGAAGAGACAGTTTTCAATAAAGAGGATATAATGTTGCTGATTTGCGGACACTAATTGATTCACGTTTTGTTCAATATCTTAAAATAAAACAGTAAATGGAAAGCACCACAAAAATGCTCAAAAATAACGTGAGAGCACCCAGGGTTTCAAAGAAACTGGTTTGGTCTCTCGCAAAGTCTTAAAAAAGGGTGACTTCAGTGAGTTGCACAACATTGCAAATATAAGACAGAGTCATGCCGAGAGCTTGAGTCAGATGAAGCAGAGCTCTTCTGATCCACAAAGCTGACACTTGCTGATGCATTGAGATGTTACTATTTGACTGTTATTTGTTATTCGTTATGTGTCTGACATTCTTCTGATGATAACAGCTACACAACACATCCAAACATGGATGAAATATTACACCTCATTTATCTTCAATTTCCTATTATAAGCAAAGTTATACGACATAAACTTTAAGAGATCATACCACATTTAGACATTCACAATCAAAATTATTTTCTTTCCACTCAATGAAGCTCAAACTTAACTCACGTTGTGGTTCGTTCAGACAACTTCAGTTCAAGAGTGTGCCCATCCACCTCAGTGTGTTGTAACGTCTTCAAGGCCTTTTGTAATGACGCTGGATCCATAAACTCAACAAATCCATAGCCCATTGACAACACTCCACCTAAAATACAACACCAACCGTAACATCGCCGAATCAGATAAAAATTATTGTAATCCTTCACCTGTTTAGCCCACAATATGGTGTACAAGTGGAATTTAATGTTGTTGAATTTCTCGAGAAAAATAAATACTAAAATAACAATACATTTTTGAGCAAGTGTCACAAAACAACACTTCCCAATTTTTTGATTATTTGTGGCAAGGAAGTCTGCTTTTAAAAAGTCGGAAATGATAGTCTTGAAAGTTACGTTTGTGCAAAATAGCACGATCTAAAATACCTTCACACCAAGTGACCCCATTCTTTACTCAATATCCCCAGCACCAGGTGGCATGGAAGACAAATGTTCCACAAAATTTTATATGTAAGTCGATGAAGATCACAAACCACGTGGGTTTGTATTCAAATTTACAATAATAAATACCTGGATTCTTGGGGTCCTTCTTTGTTGCTATAACAACATCCTTGAGGGGGCCACATTTGGAGAAGATCTCCATTAATGTGCTTTTGGTTGTGTCAAAATTGATGTTCTTGACAAACAGCGTACAGCCCTCCTGGATTTCACTGTCATCGTCTTCTTCCTCCCCCTTAAAGGTAAATGCTATCAATTAAAGGAGATTCAGAGATGCAATGCCACAATCCGCTGTCAGAAAATAGAAAAAAAACATTACAAAATAAAAATCTCATAAAAGTTTTTAAATAGTTTAGCTTAGCACTACTTTCCATGAGGCCACTCCACATTCAAACCACATTCTCCCTTTCCTTCAAACTCATGAGAACACCAAGCGCAAGTATGAAAAAGATCATCAGTACAATGCTGATAATCTACAGGCCAGCACAGGAGTCAAACTTGGACCTCATAAGAACAGTCCAAACCATTGGCTTACACTAAACTAAATTCGACCCAGTTTAATAGAGCGTCACCTCATTTGATTTTGATCTCCACGCTTGAATTTCCTTGCTGCCTTACAAACGATTGATCGGTTAGCTCTAAACAGACTACCAGTGAGCAAGGTAAGCCATTGCAACATCCAGTTTTAAAACATGACGTGTTGGATGGCACAGCCAAGAGAGAAAGCAGGCAACACATTTCAAGACAACCTCAACAAAAAAGACGGCTAAATGAAGAATTTTAACATTAAATTTTATTGTAGCCTACAATTTATTATTTTAGTTCACAAACTATTATTATTTTTACCATAAATGTCACACTGATGATCAGCAAATGTGGCAGTCATGTTTTTCACGGGACCTCATACGGAATACCTGCATATGGCGAGCGTCAATCTCGCAAATTTGGACGCCCACTTTTCAAATGCTAGATGAGACCCTGCTTGTCATTGAGCATTATTCTAGCTCTATGTTAAGGAAAACCTACCTCATTATTCTAGCTCAATGTTAAGGAAAACCTACCTCATTATTCTAGCTCAATGTTAAGGAAAACCTACCTCATTATTCTAGCTCAATGTTAAGGAAAACCTACCTCATTATTCTAGCTCAATGTTAAGGAAAACCTACCTCTTTGTCTGCTTTGGCGTCACTCGATTTTTCAGTGGTCGTAAAAATACCAACTGGAGCCCACTCCAAGAAGAGAGGTATGTGCTGGAACTGTACACAACAGCATTATCATTTTCTGTTACAATCAAAGAAGACACAATTTACAGTATTTTTCAGAACAAAATGACAAATTTTGTAGAAATTTACCTAACAAAAATCCAGAAGAAAACGATCAAGAAAACAAAAAAAACACATTGAGTTGATGTCACTACATTACTAATTCAATAACACTGACTTTATACAAATTCCGCACTAAGTCATACGCCAAACAAATTTTGTGGGGAACCGTGAACTCGAAATACAACATGGAGTTTGGAATGGGGACACATGTACATAAGTTTTTGTCTATTCAAAAAAAGTCATATTGTTCTGTACCTTTGTATAAGCCAGACTTGTGAATGCTGCCTTCGCTTCAGCTCCATGGTCAAATTCCACCACTGCTGTAATACCATGAGGGGGCAGCACTACACGCTTTAGACGGCCATGCTTTTGAAACAGTTGCTCAATCTCACCACAGGTGGTGCAACTTGGAAGGTTTTTAACAAGGATGACGGTTTTACTTCTAGCAGCTGCCGGCTGATGAAAGCACAAAATGAATATTAATTTTAACTCCCACATACATCACAGCACGAAAAATTAAAATGTCATAAATCTTGAATAGCCTTAACATTTCAATGCAATGTTTAGGACTAACATCAGCAAAAATATTTACTGAGAGATGAAAAGTCAGTCTTACACCAACATCTTGGTCCTACCATGAGCAAGCAATGACCGTATATGTATGACGTTACATATCAGTGGTCAGTAGATTTTACTTTGACATCTTCGTTGATTAAAGTTTTATCAGTAGAATGTATCCTTATAGAATGTACAAATAATTATTCATCAAAAATACTCAAAGCCACAAAAGAAAAGTAGTGCAATAATAGAAACTGCTATGCTTGCCTCAACTAAACCAGCAATAATTGAAACGCTTTCAATTCCTCACCTGACTGAAGGCATCCAAACTGATGCCGTTATTAAGCAGAAAATTGCGTGTTTCAGACACTATCTGCGTCTCACCAAGCGCCATGCGTACTCCAAGACTTTGACTAGACTCCTGGAAGGCACAAAAGTGACAGTTTACTAAAAGAGCGTGGCATCTACTAAAATCAAAAACATAATCTTGTTATTAACTGTTGCTCATTCAAATTAACAACAAATTTGAAACACAAAGTACAAGTCAGGCTCAATGTTTCATTCGAGTCCAACAATTGCTAGGTACACACCCCTCCCCTAATGGAAACCTTCAAACTCTTAGTTGAACATAAGTCTTTGTACTTTCTATTCTAGTGATCTAGAAGTCATGTGTTGTTTATTTTATGCTAGAGTACAAAATGAATTCTAATCAAGAACTAATCAATATTCAAACTTGGGCCTCACAAGAGAGAGAGAAAGTGAGTCAGTCCACAATACAAACCGCTAGGCTATACTGGCCTCCTCTTTTCTGTCTTTCAATTTAATTGAAAATGTGAAGGAACCACTAGAGCAATTACCACGTCCAATATTTGCTGCTTAGAAGCATTGAACTTGTCTGCCATAACATCGGCTACAGCACTCGCTCCAAGAAACAGGCTGTTCCAATTATGTGAGCTGGACGCCGTTTTCTTCGCCTGGTCTGCTTTCTTCTGTTTGTAGGAGGATCCCTCTAAATAAACAATGATTGAAGTAATAATCATAGCCAGCAAAGATTCCATCCAGAATCTCAAGCAATGCCTAATGAAGAGCTAAATTTCATCTCCATGTTAGGCTAATTTTAGGTAACTGTTGAAATTTATAAGAGCTTCCAGCATCAGTTTTGAGAATATTTCCAGCTACAAATGTTCCAAGGGTAGTCATATCAAATGACAAGCAAACAAACAAACAAACAAAACAAACCTTGAACTGTAGGGTCCTCATCTTTTGGTGCCTTCCCTGGGATAATATGAAGCATGCGACCCTAAGGAAGGAAATTATCAATTTTGCTTCAAAAACTTTTAAAGGCATCCATTTGTTCGCACACAGTATCAGGTATGTCATAAAACAAACAAAAACGTGCAGACACCATGGTAAAAGTGTTTGAACAGCATTTATGTCACCATGGCCACAACAAATACTTCAATATTTATTCTTTGTTCAGAATATGCAAGCCAACAATTTCAGCACGAAACCTATTAATGCATGGCTTTGCAATTATCCTTTCCATAGATAGCGAGAGACATCACATACACAGAGAACTGTGGGATATCTGTCATACCAAGCAGCACCAGCAGCAGATATGCAAATACGATCTGTAGTAAAGCAGCCACAAGTTCAATATATCATAGGTATGAGTAAACAGATAGCTTCTATCCAAAATCAACTGTTAGGTTACCAAGCAGATGATCGCCTGCGTAACACAGGATTCTGGATTAGATACACAAGCATCAATTTTCCCATCCATTAGAAGGTTGATTGTAAATCCAATTGTATCCTGCAATGACATTCATAAATATCTGGCATGTTTACCTGTGACGTAACCGCACATTTATAACTTCAGATTCCTGATGGCCTGATATGAACCCTGATTAAGTATTCACCGTAATTTTCATTTTTAATTGCGAGTACGTTTTTACTCACTTTGTAGTTATTTCATTCTCTTTACCTCTGTATCACTGAGTGAAGTAAATCACTTCTCGCAATATGCAATTTGATTCAGGGTCAAAAAGCATAACATACCAGCCAGTCATCAGCTTTTTATGTTTCCTAATACGGATGCCTAGAATGACGAATTTTGGGAAATACGATCTGTGACGCAGGATGAATGATGTACATAGTTTCCATAATCCACCATTCTAGGTAAGGGCTATTCCAGCAAAATCTGTATGGGAGGGGGGGAAGGCACTTTTATTTCGTACCCACCGCCCATATTTTTCATTTATTTCTCCAACCCATGACCCATCATTTTTTAATTATTTTTAATAATTTAAAATATAAAATCCAACACTTGCAAACAAACTGCCTCCAGGAGGACCTGTTAAGAACTTAGATGATTGACAGACAAGAACTAGTTGTCTTGTCTAATATTGTCAAAAACTAAAGTAGCCTGTGAGCAATACTTTTGGCAGCCACCAGGTGTCTCTGTTCACCATGTGTCTATAATTTCAATGAACATTTTTCCAATTATAAGGATCTATGAATCTCAAACTGTCTCCATGAACTCTTTTATACTTCTATGTCAAGTGAATATTGGAACTTGTTTATCTTACTCCTCATACTTTTTATTTAAAAATCATCAATTTTCTTATGTGTTAACACCAGTTTAGTGTTGCATAACTTTTCAATTCAATAGGACTGCAGACAAACAGTTGGCTCAAATCAAGTTGCCCATGACTTGATTAATGGCTTAGTGAACATATTGCACTCTGTTCACTGGCAATATGGACTGAAGTAACCAACCTGTCAACATCAGCAGGTCAGAAAATACCACCCATTTTTAATACATCACTTCTTACAGGAACGACCACCCATAATTTGAGTTTTTTTCTGAAGACCACCACCCATGAATTTTTATTTCTACTGCCGTCCCCCCCCCCCTCCCACACGGATTTTACTGGAACAGCCCTAAGCGCAAAAGTACTGAAAATGCAAATTATTCTATATTCCATGCCACTTGTCAGTATATTGTGTACTAAACAGCACATTTGATTAACCTGAAAGACAGTGCCATCTAGCTGTGAGTACGCCTTGACAGCGTGTTCAGGCATCAAGAATGTAATGATGGCGAATCCCTTGACTTTCTTCGACTTCTTGTCAATGGGTAAACTGATGTCAGTCAGGGGACCTGCAGTAGTCAAAGAACAGCTTTGATATATTTCACATTAAGACAAGAGGTGGATGAACAGTCTCTAGTGTGTACGTGAGCTTAGTCAATGAAATAACGAATCGTCTAACTCCAATAAGGCACAACTACTAACAGAAGCCATCATATCTGAAAAGCAATTGCCAAAACATTTTAATGTGGGACAAAACCTATTGTTGGAAAATTGATTTTTTCCTATATTCAAAAACTTACAATGCTCATAAGTTTACCAAACATTAAGCAGTGATAGCTGCATCACACTAATTAAGCTAAAAATGAAGTAAACCATTCTTAAGGTTACGTGTAACCTTATTTCTCAAAACTATTATGTGTGAGGATTTTAACTATATTCAATTTCAAATGAATAGTTGTTTCTGGAGAAAAACAAGGCTGTTCTTTAATTTCAACACGTCCACTCAATCAATGGTTTTCAAAGATGGTGCTGTAGAAGACGAGAAGGTCTGAAACGTAATTTCATTGCAAAAAAAATACATACCAAGCTTGGAAAATAATTCTTGTAGGTCCTCTTCAGTACAAGTATACGAAAGGTTGCGAAGAAATAGCCGGCCAGTCTGTAAAGATAGCACGTCATGTAAAGAATATGGAAAATATCAACTGATCAGAGCAAGCCAAAAGCATTCAGACAAAATGACAGCGACTTTCCTGTCGTAACAGCTGGGCTGAAGCCAAATTCCACCGTCAGAGAAGTCTTCCCTTATGACTGAGAATGAAGGGGAAGTTACAGGAAAGAAGCCAAATTCCACCGTCAGAGAAGTCTTCCCTTATGACTGAGAATGAAGGGGAACTTACAGGAAAGTCAGTAAGGTGACCAAGCCATTCTGTAATTAGAATTTTGCTGCCCTAATATTTACAGCCAGTCATTTTTGTTGTTTACAGAATTAGCTGTCATGACGGGAAAACTTTATTTTGTCTGATAAATTTTATCTTGTACTGTATAAAACTGCCATAATATGCTATGCTTACATCATAACAGCAATATTACCAAGAAACTCAAACAACAATATTTTGAACACGGTTTAAAAGATGCAGCATAACTAACAAGAAGAGTTAGAAAAAGACATTAATGGAGTAATGATAATTTAACCCCAAACATGATCTCATGGTTATGTAGACTTCATCAACATGATTATGTTTTCAGCCAAAGATCTACAAACCTATAACATTTAACTCCGTCGAAGTTGATATTTTCTGAAAGTAAAAAGGCTGTAGAACTTGAATTTTTGGTGCAATTTTGCCACTGATTGCATCACGCGACCATGTCTATTTAGTAAAATTTAGCAAAAAAGAAAGGTACATTCACAGCAAAACAACTGCATCAATAACACAACCATATTTTGTTTGATGTAAACGCTAAAGACAAAATTTCAAAACGCTTTTACAATTCTCTATATTATCACTTCATTTTTGTTTTATGCAACTTCTAAGTTTGTTCATAAAAATCAAAAAAGAGCTATTTTTGAAAGCCCCTCGTGAAAAAGTGGAACATTTTAAAAACAATTTATTATTATTATAGGGCTTTAGAGCACAGTGCACAAAGTACAGTATGTTTCATACAAATGCAGTGGCCACTTCCAAGAGATGACAATCCAAAGCATGCTAAATTTGGACATTTTTCTAGGGTACTAGATAACCTTAAGTTCAAGTTGTTCTTCACAAGGAAAATCCTTTTAATAGTGATTTTGGTAGATGTGTCAAAGGTTAAAATGACATTCGGACATTAGCGACACGTCAGCATTATACAACAACCAACCTCAATGATGATGTCAGCATTCACCTCGTATTGATTGTCCCTGGGCTCCTGTAACCATAAAAACATTGTTCATCTGCACTGTTGTTCTCTATTTACACAGTAAACACCAGTCTCACTGGTCATGTCACTTACTGCAACTTAGCACCCAAGTGGCTCATCATGTTCATTCAAAACTGACAGAGTCATTGTACTTAAAAATGGACAGACAAAAGCAGCATTGAGACATTGTTTCAAAGAGTTCGTAACACAAAGAAAAACTGAAAACAACAAAATTCATTACCTCATTCTCAACTGGCTGGATAGGTTTTTCATCATGTTTAACAATTTTCTTCAAGAAGATCCTTTTCCCACCTATAGAAATGAATAAATAACATAATCAAACACAGTAATTCAAACACTTCAGATTGATATTTCCCCGTAGGTGTCGAGATGTGAAATTTAAGTCACCGAAGAATGAAACTGGTATTCAAAAAGAAAGGTGAGAGACACTATGAAGTTGGTTTTACCACGTGGGTCTCAATACTAATCCACACAGCCATACCTAGTTTTAACTTGTTCCTTCGTAAAGCCTGTTCCATCTCTTGCTCAGACTGGAATTCAACCTGAACCAGTCCTGCAAGTACATACAAAAGAAATCATAAACAGCAGTTAGTTAGGTTACGAGTAACCCTGGAAAATGTCAAAATTGGCATAACCATGGAAAATGGCAAAATTTGACGTAACCCTGGAAAATGGCAAAATTTGGCTAACTTTGGAAAGTCACAAATTAGAATCAGCTGATCAGATTCAAATGAAACTTTTAAATACTATGATACAGCCACTTTTTTCCAAAACATCTTTAGAAAAGCATTGTTATTGAAAATTATTTATTTTTGCATCATGTGCTACCAAAAATTGGGGTCTTTTATGACTTTTGGGATAAAAATCTAAAGTTACATCTACAAAAACAAAAAAGTTATTTAGAAAACTTTGGCAGCATTTTTGAGATTTCATTTTGAATACTTGACTAAAAAGAAAAATGGTGGAAAATGCCCTAAAACTATGGTAGCTATGCAGGGCTATCATGAAACAAAAAATGTATGGTGGACTGAAATGACCACCAGTCCCATTGCTATCATGTTATTATGCATTACTAATATTTATACAATATGATCATAGCAATAATGCTCAATTTTACGCCCAACTTCTTCCATGTTCGCAATACCCTGACACGTGACACATGCCGTTCCGGGAGAAAGTTATTCCGGGAGAAAGTTATTCCGGGAGAAAGCTGTTATTGTGGCAAATACAGGAGAGTGCTACGTAGGAACAATTTGTACCTTACATAAACTGATTACAAGACATCCACAGCCTTTACATGCCATCTGATCAGATCCACCGTTCCACAGTTTCGCATATGAAAGCTCACAAGTAGTTGACCTAGTCCCCTAACACTACCAGATCTATATTCTTACAATGAGAAGGCAACATGTCAATGACATAACTTGTGGTAAGGCTGTTTCCCCGTGGTGACTGCATGTGATTGGCTAAATTAGTAATGTTTTGCACATTACTTCTACGCCGATTGTTATGACAAATGCTTCATATTTAATTGTTCACGAGATGCCCAATACCTGGTTTCTTGAGTTTTTTGTTCCACGACAAGTCCACTTTGGTCACATTCAGCGGCTTAAAAAACTCTCGTATTTCCTGTTCTCCCAAGCCAGGTGACACTCCTTTCAGTTGAACACAAAACTGTTCCTGGACATGTTCTTGGACAACCTTATGAAAACAATTTTATCAACAGTTCAGCCAGATAACTACACAACTTTATACTTCACTCCTTGAGGGTTAGGTACACCATCGGTTTTAAAAGCTCCACAATTCCTAGCAGTGTTCTCCATGAACCAGAAACACACTGTAGCTTACACTCTCTGAAGACCAAATGTACTTGCAGATTTACTATCTTGAGTGCACATTTACCTACCTAGTCATCTGATGTACTAATCAATGAGCTATGCCCAGTTGTTGCTAAGCACAATTTAAAGCAATTACGCCATAATTTTTTCCTAACTGGTACCCATTTTATAAAACAGATTGCAGACCATTAAAACATGCGACAACTGCTGATAAACGGGCGCTGATGACATGTTAAAACAAGTCATGAAGAACATCGCCAGGCCACCTGCATATATCCCTGCGGGGCCACTTGATTAGGTGACAGTTATAAAGTTTGGTGTTCAGCGTTGATTTATAATGAAATCCAAATATTTTCATTCTTATGTCAGAAAATGCCAAACACAACTCCAAACAACAAGGTGATTATTCAAACTGTAAAGATGGTCAAAGCAGATTAATCTTAACACTTAATATTTTCAAAGTTGACACATTTTTGACTTCAAGTCCTACCTGATGGCTTACAGAGACCTCTTCATTATCATCAGAATCTACAAATACCAGATATGGCAATGAATCAGTAACTATCGAGCAGTCCAGGCATGTCAACTCAGTAGCATTCAAGTGACACGGAGACTCGTACACAATCTACGATTTACTCTAAAAACACTCAAAAAAATGGTAACCGTTGTAAAGACGGGCCTGTTTAGATCAAAGTCATAGTGAAGGAATGCTTTCAATAAATAAATTGTCTTGTGAAATCATTCCCAGATAACCAGGTCTAATTAGCGATGATAAAAACATAAGCAAATGCCTCTGCTTGAATTCTGGTACTAATCTAATTTTTTGTGAGAATGTCAGCAGCTAGTCCCATAGCTGCATACAGAAGTCCATTGCAAGTGATAGGACTGCACACCGTTAAGAATTATTGACATGATCTGATATCAATGTTTTCTTATCGATGCAGGTATGTTTAGCCATACTACCCGAAAGGTGTATATGAAAATAAATAAAAACGAAAGAAAGGTTTATGCATTCACAAAACTGGATTACAAACCTAACTGCAATGTACATTCACCAAACAGACTAAACTTATACTCCACAATGAAAGTATGGAAACAAACCAGTGGCACATATTCTTTAACATGATTTGTAAACCCAAACTTTTCCAGGGTCCACTGAGCAATATGTACCATTAATCAAGTACTAAAGTGCAGCTCTAATATATGTGTTAAAGGGCCAATAAGACTACGCCTCCTGTCAAAAAATACTTTATTTTGATTTAGGCTTCTCATTAAGACATTCATCTCAACTTATTCTTTCCTTAGACTAGTAAGAAATGATTTTCAGGCTTACGAAGGAATGAGAAGTCATTATTCCTTCAAACCAGGCCCATCACGTAGCTTTTCACGGCAAGTTAGTTTCTGTTGCCAAGTTACCCCGACCTACCCTGTTTTTGCACAGCAGGAGATGTCTCATCAGACCTTGTGACGCGAGTGCTGGGGCCAACATCATCAACCCAGAGTGGTTTGGACGACCTACTTTGGTGGATTTCAGCAAATTCTTGAAACTCAGGGTCATCTTTAAGCTGCGAATGCAGACAAAAGACAGCATGAATCAAGAATTGATTGGTCCCCATATCCCTCACTAGCTACCTCAGACTGTGATACCTTCTCCAAATCTAACTCTTCCCATTCGACTTGGTCAATTCAAAGCTGAACCCCAAATCAAAGTTAGCTTCGATTTTCGTGGTGAGCAGACGATATTTGAGATTTTATTCTGTTTCCCAGGTTTTAGTGTATTTTTGGATTTTTATTATTGTCACCAATTTTCAGTTTATCCCCATTTCACTCACTAACAACTGGCATTATGTGATATAAAGGCTTTCCATTTATTTATCTTATGACATTTCGACTAATTTTCATCTTCTTACATTTTCGAGTATTCAATGCATGAAAACCAGCCACCAGTTTATCTTGACAATAAAACCCTCCTCATTGAATAGAAAATGACCCGCATCTTTAAAGATTGATTACTTTTCTGATATCTGAAATTAAACAAATTGCGAAATTACTCCAGCTTATTCAGAACGCATATTGAATAAATTTAGTTACCTCTCCTAAAAGTTCGTCTACCACTTTGTTTGACTTGTTTTCAGCTTTATTGTGCACCTGAAAGAGCAGATGGTGAGAACATTTCAATAAAATTAAAACACAAGAGGAGTAGAGCCCAAGGCATAGCACAGATATAAACCTGCATTCCGTCAAAGAAACCTTTAGGCTCTGATTTAAAGTTATGTAGGGCCCTAGAAAAATGCCCGAATTTGGCTAAATTCAGGACATCATATCTCAGAAATGCCTTTTTGGATTCATATAAACCTTTCAGATGTTATGCTTTATGCACTGTTCTCAAAAACAGGAATTGTTTTTAAAATGTTCCATATTTACATGTCTTTTGAGGGACTAGCAAGAAATAGGATTTTTATGATTTTCATGAAAAAGTTGCATAAAATCAAAATGAATTTATCTAGAAAACTTTAAACAGCATTTTTGAAATTTCATCCTGAATATTTATATCAAAGGAAATTTTGTCATGTTATTGATAACAGTGTTTTGATACTGATGCAACTTTCTTTTGTGCTAATTTTTGCTAAATTTTGCTACCTATTTGCCATTAACTGTGTCATGTGACTATTCAGGTTTAGGAAAATTAATACGAACGAAAGGTACATTCATAGCAAAACAACAGTATGAATAACATATTATACTAAATTTCTCTTCACATAAATGTTCAAATCTCGAATACAGTTTTCTAAATTATTTTGTTTTCGTCTTATGTAACTTTTGAGTGTTTTCACAAAAGTCCTATTTTTGATAGCCCCTCATACAAAAGTGGAACACTTTAAAAGCGATCCCTAACAGTGTTTTGTCAAACAGTGCATAACGCACAGCTATCAGATCAACCATTTTCGAGACATGATGTTTAAACGTTAACCAAATTTAAACGTTTTTTCAGTAGTAGCCACTTGCAGGAGTCCCACAGTTTGAGAACCAGTTTTCTTCATTGAATAACATGGTTAAACCGGTTCTTAAAATCTAGTACCTGTGTAAGTGACTCGTGTCATTTTCTAGGACACCACACAACATTAACACATATTACATTGAGACGGAAGTTCTTAAGACATCATTGGCATGCCCCAAGAAACTCCCAATGTTTTGCGGCAGAGAAACGCCGTCATAAAGATTTGATCATGAGCAGAATCTATTCAAAGAGTCTGCCATTCACTGTCCTTTAAATTTCATCAACTGTAATACAATATAATTATAACTTTTTATGACTTAAGGTCCTGTGAATCTCCCTCTTTCATTGGGCTTTCAAACGAGACTCCTGTAAATGTTAGAGTATTATTTTTTTCAAAAGTCATACTACAACCAAAATTGCATAAGTCAGATATAAGCATTATTGGATTTTTGCTCAACTCAGACAAAGTTCCGAGATACATCTGCTCTAGTTCATGCCCTTCATAAAGTCAAAATTTTCGTCCAGTTGCATCCGACTTTACACGAGTTCTATTACACAAATTGCTGATCCTTAATATGAGAAAGACTATACCGGTTTCTCTGGGTAGGGCTTCTCCGTGTCGTGAAGCTTTTGATAAGCTGAACTCCCTCGACTGTGCTTGCTCCATGGTCGAGCTTTGTTTGGGTCATTCAAATCTCGAGCAATCTCCACCTGAAATGGTTACAACAATGCGTTTGAAGTGGATTCAAAAGCCAAGATTATTTCAAGAATGTCCCTTCCTATTTTCAAGAAACTGTGACTATTGTCTGATCTGTCAAGCATGATGAATGTAGAACACAAATTGACAAAGATTTATGAACTCATATGTTAATATGACTATTATGTAAGGACAAGCATGAGTTAAAATGATCGATTTTGTTTAGCCAGAGGAATAGTTAATTCACTTAAGTTTAATGTATTTACGCTTCATGCAAAATGCAGCTCACCAGCCTTTTGATCATTTCAACCTTGTCTTACCCAAGTTTGAAGTTGAAGACTTAAGCTCCAAAAGCCTGCGCTCCATTCCACTTCAGAGTAAACATTAAACCTGGACTGCATTGTCCTACATCATGTATTACCTGTATTTTAGATGTCTTGATGAACGACTTATTGAAATACTTGACAGCATCCTGTGCTTGCGCTGAAGTCTTGTACCCAACAAAGGCAAATTTTCTGAACACTCCATCCTTTGTGTACTTGAGAGTACAGTCTGTGACATCACCTTTCTTACTGAAAAGGTTCCGCAACTGTTCTTCTTTCAGCTGCAATAAATTAGAAGCGTATCGAATCATTCAATAAGAAAGAGCATTAGCAAAACTTGATACACTTCTTGAATAAGACAACGTCCACCCTAATTCAAACTGACCCAGTATTTTAGCAGTAGAAATCTGTAAGTTGCAAAGTAAGAAATTTTGGTTATTGTTTAGAATGTGACTCTAAAATCAACAATAGAATTTCGAAACTGCAGGACCAATAGTTACTCCTACAAAAATTTCTCTATCTAAAAACAACTATCAAATTATATTTAATCCAAAAATAATATACATATCTAAGAAAAAATTACCCACACAACTAAGCAAAATCAAATCGTCTGCCTCTTTCAACAGTAAAATTCTTCACTCTTCTTTATTTTCTACAAATTAATCATCCTTACCAGCGGTGGATCTACATGGAATTCAGCAATTTAAAAACCACCCAGGAGGCACAACCAAAAAACAGTTCAGTTAACTGCATATACATCTTATGCTGCATTACAATTTACCTATCGCCAGGATTTGAGTGTCGGCTTAACTGACCAATCAGAACGCAGCATTCTTGACACACATTTGTTTCCAAGACGCATTTTTACCCGAAAAATAACACGTTGTCGGGCAAAACTTATTGTTTGCTTGTCGACATTTCGCAAGAGGGCGGAGCTTGCGATTGGTCAATTATTTGGTAATTTCTTAACAGTAAAAAAACACCGTGAGCACTACACTCAAGGGAGATGAATCCTCAAAAGCATTTTGATATTATTACCTTGCCAATGAAGGTTAAGTTGTCACTAATTGTTGACTCTGGTAAAACTTCATTAGGACGAGGGCAGGGTAAACAGTATCAAACATAAACAAAAGAGAACAGTGTTAGCAGGTGAGTGGTTACTTAGTACTCCTAAGGAAACCGGGCTGTTCCAGTGCTATCTTGTAGTTGGACAATAAATATCAACTGGGAAAACCGGTGTCGTCGTCCGCTCTTGATATCACGAAACTTGATCTGAGCTCCCATTGTATTGTTCAGGGCAATTATCACATTAGCGATGTCTTCACGGCAATAAAATATAGAATGAATAAATCAATGAAATGTCAAGGTCAGAAACTGGTATTTTTAACGTGTTTAGCTACTGAAATTAAATTCCTCGGGACAAGTGTAGTGAGACGTCACTTGACCTGTCTCACTGCTGTGCTGGCCTTCTGCCGCGCTTGCCCTCTGTCGGCATCGAGAGACGACTGCTGTTCGTCTTGGAGACTGCCGACGTTGGCCGTTCCGGCCCATATGCCAGTGATGGCCAATGAGGGCGCTACATGAATATTCAGCGGCCTTCTGCGGCCGATACAAAAGGCTGGCGCACCACTGGAGGGGAGCTTTTGACTACTACTGAAAACGATTGAACGCACGACCACTGAATAGGAGCACCGTATCATAAGGTAAGACCTCTTGGAATCACTACATAAGTTAGTGTAGAATCATTCGTTCTCCAAAGAAATATGTTAAGAATTGGCCAAAACATTGTGATGGGTTTTCATTAGTTGACAACATTTTTGAATCGATGCCTCTGAAAACTGGTGTCGTTTAGAATATGGACGAAACGAGAGTAAGTTGTAATGTGAGGAGGGGGCGGACGAGTGACCAGGAAGAGTAGCTGCCCCCCCNCCCCCCCCCCACAGCCTATAGACTTCGGCAACCAATTTGTTTAACGCCTCTCCACCCTTGAACTCCTAAGCTTTGATTGCCTGGCAGTGTCAGTGATGACGGAGTCAACAACTCAACGACTCGTGCCTCGATCACTCAGAACACGAAGTGGCAGTGGCAGAGGCACCGACCAGTTAACGAGTGCTTTCTCAACATGAGTTTCTACATGAAGTTCGGTTTGCTTTCAAACCCTTTAGTATTTACAAGTTAATGCACTTACATCTTTTGGGATATTTTTAACGACAAGACGAGACATTATGGAAAGGGAAAACGATGAAAACAACAGTTACATCTTCACGTGTGAAGGAAACCGGAAATCTGTTCGTGCTGACCTCTTTTGTTAGTTCCGAAAGTACTTGAGCATTGCTGTTCATGTGGACCCTGAATGAGATACCTATAGCTCATTGGTTTGGACTAGCCGGGTACTGCCATAGCTACAAAACTCGTTCCATTGAAAAATAACAAAATTGCATAATTAAAAGGTACACAGGGTGAAATTTAAAATGTGAAAGCTCAGTGACGTTACATAGCTCGCGCGGGTAGCGGACAGCTGAGCCTGGTCATGAGACTAGGTTGTGGGCATCGCGGATCCTTCTGGTTTTATTTTCGTCGGATAGTTTTTATCAGTGTTTTTCTGTTGTGAATCTGTATTCTGTCTTGAGATTAAGTTGAATGTTTTCGTCTCGCCTTAAATTATAGACAACAAGTCTATGGTCTTACTGTATCCACGGCTTATCACCAGGACAACTTGAAACATATGCCCCTGAGGACAAAACATGCCACTGAAGATCATTTGCGGGGCCTGTTCGGCAGACTAAACAAATAAATATGGACAACATTTGGCTATCCTGGTAGTTCAAGTACATGAGCTTTCGCGTTTTTTTTTTCAAAATATTGTTTTTGCTGAAGTTTCATTCGGGCGCACGCTCCAAAGCTTTCCGTGATTGAGGAGTGGGGCCGGCCTAGGTTACTAATACAAAGTGGCTCAAGTGAGACTTTGATGCAGTTATCCTCGGCTTATTTCTGAACTCATTTTACTACTTTTGTGGCCTACACATTTCACTTTATGTTTGTGATTTGATATAAGATTTTCTAATTAAGAAAATTATTCAATCAATCTGTTATAGTCCGGCGTACTGGGTCTACAATCAGGATGTCGATGTCTGTGCTTCCCGTATTTCTCGACCGTTTCACTTAAGAGCATGATACGATTTTTGCCTATTAACAGATATCAAAAACGACTTTCCAATCCAGTTCTCTGAAACAAAATAATGCTCTGTAACTCTTGACCTCAAAAGTTAGGAGGAAAACTGATTTGAAAACTCATGACAAGGTCTGGTACTCGAGCTGCAGGTGTCTACCCTCGGCTGGAAAAAAAACAATCTGTATGTAGAATCCCTTTGATGTGTACATATATTTATTTGGCTTTGAAAGTCGAGCCTGTCTATGAAAGGCTCATTCATACTGTAATTGTGACATTTGTAACAACAAGCCTGAGCGCGATTAAGCCCACGCATTGCCAGTTTGGAAAATACAATTGTTTCCTTCAAAGTCTAGAGGTATGATTAGTCAGTGAAACAACATTTTAGCGATTTAGCCCCAAGAAAGTAGTGTTATTTAAAAATAGTTTTAACACCTCCGTCATAAAAACGTTTGGATTTCGCTGCAATATTATTTAAAAATACTCGTTCCACATGCCGATTTATAAGAGACGTGATAATTCTGGTCATTGGTAATTTTACTCTTCACACAAATGGACCACGCTTACTGCTTCAAAATGTTCAATACATTAACATATCTCTTACCCCTCGCAAAATCCGTGGATACCTCTGAACTTTAAAGCAAGTTGCAATACAAAAGAAACCGACGCTCGAAAATTAAGCAAACGAATGCCGCACATGAGAGGCTTGCAGGCGCTGCTTGCCTGCCGTGCAGGCTATGATACTGTTTTATGATTAAAACGCCGAAATTTTCAACATGATCCGTCACTCACTGCAACCACGCAATCACACGCTGATATAGCGCTAGTACTATGTCATGCTTATTGTAGCTAACACATTGGCCGCGCGGCACTGAAAAAAGTGGGGAGCTATAGCCCCCAGCTCCCTATAGTGCGCCGCCCATGTAACACGCATACATTTGTAGTAAAAATAAAATACCTGCAACTTCAAACAAACGCCTTATATATTAAACCAGTAATGATAATATATACAACATCAAAAATTAATGTTTTGGGTCTTCCCCATACTTCAAAAAAGGTTGTATCCACAACTTACTACAAAAATATGTTAAATACTATCGAGCAACAATGCTGCAGCAGTACAACAGATATATAGTGAAACAAGCATGGATAAAATTAGTTTATGATGTCAAACAGCAAAATCACATTGATTCATAGACAAGTTTATGTAAAATTCGTTATGTTCATTAAATGACAATGACATATACTCCTTCCATGAGGGTTGAAATGAAAATCTGAACTAAATTTTGGTAGTGGACGAAAAAATGACTGCCAGAGTTGAATGGCGTCGAGTTAGTTTTTATGAATTTAGTGCGAATACACCACATGCAAGGATGATATTTGTAAATTAATGTTCTCACTATGAGATCATGGTTATCTTCCGAGTGATGAACCTGTTAATAATCACTGAAATGGAATTAAAACTATTTTCTTCGGCTTGACAGGGTTTTAACTTCCTGGTATTATACTTTCGCAAAGTGATCGCATGAACGATCCACGGTTTTCAAGATGAAATCTCGCAGCCGTAAAAAAACTAAAAAAAAAACAAGTAATAAAAACGAAAATAGGAAAACGGTTGACCGGAAGTAGGAAAATAATCTTCAAGGAATTCTCCATAAGCAGGCAGCAGTACGATTGGCGTATTGAACGGGGAAGGCCGCATTGGGCCGGGGTTACGATGAGGAGAAATCGGGCACTGGCAGTGTGTAAAGTATTTACGCCGGTGGGGAATAGGTAGTGCCAAATGAAATCACACATTTTCATGTAAATACCACAACATTACGACACAAAACATACAAAAGCGGCGAATTGGAAGAATGAAAATTTCAGCTCGTCTTTGCAAGAGCTTGAACACCACTGCCTGTGAACAATACCCGAAATAGTGATAATAATGGCAAAATCATCGACATCTGATTGTTGCACGAAGATAGTATTTGTTTTGAAGATAATTATTTAAACAACATTCAACGAAAACTAGTTTTCGTGAGACACTTGTGTGTGGATTTGACTGTCAGGCGTGATTTTTATGATTGCTTACAAGTTTTACCGAAGGGAGCGAGTGTTCAATTCATTGCCGGCAGAAATCACGTTAACCGTCACAAATTCTCAAAACTTTTTATTAGAAGTCTCCAAATCCCTCGTGAGATACCAGCATGGACTTCTATGAGGTTTCCCGGGCTGGATGAAATCCATGGATTGGCCGGAGTTATATGGCATAGGTTGTTAAAATTCGGGCACTGAAGTATATACCATATGCCTCGCCCCCGAGAAAAAAACCAAAGTACAGATACGCCTATGTATATAACGAGGAAGGCCTTCCTGAAATATCCCATCTGGTGAAATTCTTCAGAGGTCATTAGTTTATCATGGCAGTGACTACTGCGCTGCTTAAAAGTCGACTTTTCAGACTCCACATTCCACAGTACCCATGCTCTAATACTAGCCGTCACACAGACCAATTGCAGTGGTACTGTGAAAATGCGGACAAAAGAAACTTTCTCCCCACCTTATTTCACCAGTTTAAAACAACATAAATGAGTCCTATCAGTCCGATGGTGTTACGAAAATTTCAAAAAATTTCAAATGGATTTTCAAATGATTCCCGTAAAAAGGCCCAATATCGCGGTATTCGTAAACGAAAGAAGTTTATTTCGCCCGTGGTAACTCAACATCAAGTACCAGAATTTCAAATAGGTCGAAAAGAATTCACTTTTGTACTCTCACAGCGTTGAAGGGACTCATGTTTGAAAAAAAAAACATGGCAGACGATCAGATGCTTGAATGGCATCCGACGTGCGCAGATCAACATAAGTCGGGTCGATTCCACAAAACATCCGCTATCAAGAGTTGTTTTTTGGTCACCCTGTATAAACAAAGGTAATGAAAACCATGATCTCAAAAAAATCATAAAATGGTAAAACATTTTAATTAACCTTTGGTTCAAATTCTTATCTTCAAGTAAAGAAATAAGGGAAAAAACATTTCACTTGCCCCCATCAGTTCATGAAACTTTATGGTAGACTCAGTTGTGTTGTAAACATTAATTTTCAAAACCAGAATGGTATTTAGCCTCAAGTTTAACCTTAAGTTTTGAACAACAGATGAGTCTTTAGAAATTGAAAGAACTTGTTTTGTATTAAGGGAACATCTGTGAGCTTCTGGTTGTTTATAAAGGAAGGTAGAGTACAATGTAAACTTTAATATTTTTGGTCTTAAATAGGACACACAATTTGAGAACAAGAACAGAAAATTGTTCTTGTGTGACTAGTTTTTTTAATAAAAACATATTTAAATGTTCCCCAAAAGCTCTCACCCTTTCTTGATGGCTTTTCCAAAAACTGCTGTCACAGATTTCAAAATCTTCCAAGTCTTATTTAGTACACAATTATGATCATAAAACCATCATCACATACTGTTTTTGTACTTTGTACTTGAGATTTGGCAAACTCCAATTTCATATCAAAATAACTTAAAAGTTATAATCAATTTAAATAAAATACCTGACACAAATTTGAAGTCCATTTTTTCATTTCGTAAAAATTGATCAAGAGAGCCCAGTTCAGCTTGTCAGAGCCTATTGCAACTTTAAAAAGTTTTTCAGTTATCATATGCTACTTTTGGTCAGTGTTCACTGAAAATCTGTGCATATAATGCTCGTTTTACTGAACATGACAAAAGGACAACAGAGGTTACTTTTTATCGTAGAATAACCAACTTTTCAGTTGGTGTATTGCAACATTTGAGTCTTTTTTCCTAAAATGTGATTGCTTCTCAAACCCAAGTCCAATACGTCTGCTTGGTCTTTTGTGCATTTTGACAAAGGAGCTTTGTGTGG
Organism: Phoronis australis; assembly: GCA_002633005.1. NCBI lineage: Eukaryota > Metazoa > Phoronida > Phoronidae > Phoronis > Phoronis australis. The sequence goes on from NMRA01000012.1 coordinate 1,179,120, forward strand.
TGGTGTGATAATTGGACAATTTGTGGTCTAAGCTCGAAGATTCCTACAGTGAGCTAACATTCAAGCCTGAAGAGCAGCCCTATAGGGTAGGGAATTTTCAGATATGTTGTTAAAATGACAAATATGAACTTTTCAAGTCAATTTCATTTTGTCACAGATATGTAAATGAGTTGCCAAAGTATGTTTCAGAACAATATACAGTTACCAACTTATTAAGACATAGACAAAAACGCAATACTATAAAATTCAGCCTGGAAACCACAGTTAGCATTATATCCAGGCTTTAGACAATGAACACACAATAATAAATATGAGTATTAAACTGTTATCAGAACATGTGAATTTACTATTTTTATCATGCCAACATTTTAACTGATGTTTCGTTAACACAGGGATCTCATCAAATAATCTGGCACATTATTTCACACTGAACAGATTCTGTCACTGAAAAACTGTCTAAAGGTGCACAAACAGCACACGAAATAACCGCAATTGCATCATACAGCATTGAGTATTGGTTCCATCTATACTGGCGAGACACATGTGAAAGCACAGAGGTACTAATATCTCGTCGACTTCCTCAAGGTTTCCCAGCTACACTTGGTTGACCACATGTAATAAATGATTGTCCTTTAATGCAGAAGTCATCAAGGTTTCCCACATTGACACTAATGAAACACATCTAATAGATGTCTGATCTCTTAATACAGAAATCACCGAGGTTTCCCAGCAAATCCCTGGCAAACTCCTCCACCAGAGATGTTCTAATGCAGAATACAAATCTGTTGTCTTATGCAGAGACCATCATGATTTTCCAGCTAGACATTGGTTAACCACCTCCAACAAATGTCTGTTCTCTAATGCAGCACACACACGTTCTTTGTCAGCCAGCTGTTTGTTGACTAAAATTACAAGAGAGAGCCATTAGCAGTGACTATAGGTTAGACTGATTGGCAGATTCCAGGAGGGTGTAACAATGTTGAGGTGATGACATAACTGAAGGGATGGAGGTAAGCAATGGCACTCATTCATAAGTATACACAAAACTCATCACCTTCAATCAATCATTTAAATTAATGTAATTAGTCGATCATTCATCAGTTTTTGTGGTTGGCACCCCAGTATATACTGAAAATGGCATTTTCAGGACCAAGACTTAAACCTTAAGAATTGCACGTGTGTATCTTTGGCTGAACCGAAAATAGTTGATGGCGTGGCAATACAGAAGTCGTCATTTAAATGGATATTTTGCAAGATTTTCTACACAATAATACACCATGATAACAGGAACTTTGTTTAATAACATTATTTTGGGATTAAAATGGTAAGGCTTTGGAGTCCATTTTCCTTGACACTGGTGGAAGTTTTCAAGTTCAAAGAAGCAATGTTATTAATATCCAAATTCATGGCCTGGGCAAGAAACTTTCCCGTGTGCATCCCCATTGGGTGTATATGCAGATTGGGCTGTTGGCACAAAACTGAAAAACAAAGAAAGGCTCAGACTGTCGGGGGCCCTTTTCTTATCAGTCAACTACATTTTGATTGGATGGCAAACATTACACTGGCATTCTTACAAGGACAAAGATAGGACCACCAAAAGTGTTTTAACTGCACTTCCAACAGGTGAGTTATTTGGTGCTTTCATTTAACTCAGTAAGAGTGGGCTAAGCTGTCAGAGACTGTGAACTTAAGTGAGTGAAGAACTTACTTGCATCCTCTGAAGCATGTGTACCTGGGGTTATAGAGACATCCACCTGGGAAATTAACAATAGATAATGGCTCATTACTAGAATGATATCTTAAGTACATAGTAAAAATAACTATGCTCATCAAGACTCCAATTTGCAACTGAATGAAGTAAATTAATAGCACAACACTAAAACCAATGAAATCACATAATGCAAAAACCAAATTTTTCAGCAAAAGATGATATTAAGATTTATATATCAAATCTTTAGTTTCAAAATAACTTCCAAACCAACCCCGTCCTGAAATACACTGGTACCACCCAAAGTCAAAGATATTTACCCTGAACACTTGCTAAGATATTTGCAGTTGTGCTGTAGTCTTCATTAATACATTAACGTTACTATCAGATGCATCTTGCTAAATACTGACAAAGTCTTCCTGCCAAAATGCCACCATCAGAAAATTTGATAAGTGGGACATAAGACAGGGCAAATATCTACAAAGGCACAATGTGTTAGTCTTTGATTATCTAACTCCATTCAACACTGGATGACATTTCAAAAATTATAAGATCAATGCGTGTTTTTTTACCTTAATATAGAATGGATTGCATAATTCAGGAAAGAGAGTTAAGTAACCAAGTCATTCTGTAAAGGCAAATCCTAAACTATATCGACATACGACTATACATAGATAGCAACACCTGTATCTAACTGGTGAACAGCTCACCTTAAACCTGGCAGGCAGTGAACGCAGTAACTTGACTCGCAATGAGAGGCCAATCAGGGTGGCCATACTGCAGTGAGGAATGGTTGGAGTGAACTCAACAGTGATGCTCTCTATTTCATTGTCAACCTGAATAAACATGATAGTAATCAACATTACACGTATCAAAAGCAAGCACTAAGTAGTACTCACAAACAGAATCAAAGTGCAATATGTTTGATTTAATTGCAGGGATATTCCTGCACTGCGTCTTTACGCCATTAGTGCATAAAAAATAAAAAGGCACAAATGCATTGCAGCAGTGCCCCCCCAGGGTGCAGCTTTTAAAACGCAACAGTCTTCCAAAAACACAAGATTTTAGTCAACTTACAGCCACCCGGGGAAAACATGATATAATATTATTTCGATTGCCCCAGGGGTTTCTGTTTTATATGTTACCAAAGGGCACAGGTTCAAACCTGGTCAGGAATATCCCTGTAATTGTTTGCCGTTTCGAAATGGATCATGAATAATTACATAAAACATAACAAATAATTATACAAAAAACAGCATAACACAACACAAGAACCTTTTAGTTAGCAAGGAATACTGCCATGACAACACTGACATGTTTACACTCCCATAACACACAGTACAAGCCAAAAGTACTGATGGCTGGCAGAAGTCAAATTCACTGTCACATTAGTCTTCCCTTGTGACCGATATTGAAAGAGAACAGAAAAGTTAGTAAGGTGGCTAAGACATTTTGTAATCAATTTTGCCGCCATAATAGTTATTAACAGTCATGAGCAGACCTACCTGTATTTTTGAACATTCCACAACATTTAGCTCTTCTAGTGTCAGTGGGTGTTCAGGGTCATTGATATTTCGGATCAAATGTGAACTCAATTAAGGAATGACAAGCAACATTGGAACATGTGAAATAACATTATGCGTTCACTAGTACGATGCAACAGATGCTGATATGTGTATGCTTGTCAGAACAAACGATGCACTTTTAAGAGGTTTGCTTTTCACTGAAGTATGACATTTTAAAATAAACCTTGTAGAAAGAGTAAGCATTATGTTAACTCAAGTTCTAGAGTGGAGGGGCAGACTTGACTGTTTTAGTGCACAATGGGCATGTGAAGAATCCATGGCAAATATTTTCCCTGTTCTGCGGCTTATTTTCCAACATTACTGACCTGCTCCACAGTCGGGTTTCCCACAAAATCAGCCCCTGCTAGTACCAACAAACTATCATTTGATTTTAAAAATGTTTATCCTCACACAGGGTGTTTTTAAATAAAATTGCACCCGAAGAATTTTTTGGCAAACATGAACCCAAAAAAACACAAAATGTGACTTTCCCCTGGCTCAGTATAGTCAAACCATGTAACAACATGCCTGGTTTGTAATGTTTTCTCTCCTATGATTTGTTGTTCTACGAGTCCAATGGCAACTGCATTGATCTCAACGTGATTACAACATACTTTGATCACAAGGGACATTTAAGAAAAATCTTGACATTGGCAAGTACATAACTGAACAAAACGTTTGAAGATATATACGGAAGCTGCATTCCGTGGACCACAAGTCATTACTTTACACTCTCAGTGAAAAATCTTAGGCTAGTAAGCTCCCAAGCATACTTGCAAAGCATTTGCCTTACACTCCCGTAATTTTGCAAGGACTTGCGAGATCTTGCTTTCTTACAAGAAACTTGGTCTAAGGAACTTTGATCAGATTATCACTCACGGACTATGATAACTAAATAAGTGGCAAGGATATCAAACACCTCTCTCTCGTCAATTGGGTCTTCAACATTATCATCAAGCTCTGCATCAGTCACTGTTCGCTCCTTAGTCTGTTCGTAGATTGTGGGGTTGGCATTCTCCAGTGAAGTTGGCATGCCGATAGCTTAAATCTAAAACATATACAAAAGGAAATACTGGTTTGAAAATTAGACTCAACAAAATAGTTCATTTCCTCTTGTCTGCAGGGCAAGAACCCTTTGACCCCATAGTTAAAGCTTTAGTTTGGGCAATTAATCTTTAAGGGAAAATAAAGTTAAGTAAGGGTTTGTAGGCAATTTTCAAGATCTTCCAAAAGGAATTACACTTCAGTGGCCATTTGAAAAGTTTTCAAGAGTGCCCATCTCTTAAGAAAATGGACAGATTATTCCATTTGTTGCCATGCAATATATAATGTAGGCATGTTATGGTACCATCCAATATCTTACTCCTTAGCCTATAAACAGCTAGGCAAGACTGTACCAGATGTTTAAGGGCTTAAACAACAGTACCGCACTCAGGACACACTGGGCTCCCCGTATGCCCATGATGTGCCTGTGTCAGGCTAGGTTACAGGCATTATGGCCTAAGACCACCACCCTTTGAATGCCACTGATGTCTTTAACTCTTCCCAGCTCGAACAAATACTCCCACAATCAAATTTTTTTCTAAACAGTTCCCAGTTGCTAAAATTGGCAACTGGCCATGTTTATACTGCTGGTGCCAGGGAGCATGAGCTAGAAACAAATTAAAGGTCTACATTAGCCTCCTAAGAAGACAGTGTCACCATCTCAACTGGGCCCAGTAGAGAAGGTGATGTTCTTAAAGGAGTCTTCATATGCCGAAAGCTTTTCGGCGAATTATGCCTCGCACTGATTAAAACATCAGTTATGTTGCTATCAGTGCATAGAGGGATACCTTAGGAGGCCGTCAATGTCTTTTTAAAATTCCTTCTAACTCGAACAAATACTCCCATAATCAAAACTATTTTCGAGCAGTCCTTTGTTCAGTTACCCAAATCGGCAACTGACCATTTTTACACTGCGTGCATTCCTGACATAAAAATTCACCAAAAAAGCTTTGGGCGTATGCAGTGTGTGCATATAGCAGGATCACCTTGTCTACTAGGCAAAGTCGAGATGGTGGCACTGCCTACTTCCTAAGGTGTCTCTTCATTCGCAAAAGGTACTTAACTTACAGCTACTTTGATGGTTTAGTCAATATGAACCATAATTTGCTGATACACTTCCAGCATATTGCCCCCTGATGGGATGGCCACCGTCTCTATTGGGGCCAGTTGAGATGGAGGTACTGTTGCAGCCCAAATTGATGCCTGAGACAAACTGATTTGGCGCACTTCAATTTGGCACGTTTTGGCGAGCTAAACTGATGCCTGCACCAATCTGAAGATACCGTAAGTTCCCAAATTATTCCCAATGGTTTACTGGTATTTTAACAGTTATCAAAACTGAAATTGATAACAATGTGTACTTGCAACACATCATAACTTAAGGATTAATCACATTACAGTCATTAGGGAAGTATCCTGAGAAACTATTATGCACCATTTCGCATAGCCAGCCAGCTAGCTGTATGAAGACTGTCGTCAAAATACAGCTAGGTACCACTGTGTGTATTTCTTCCGTAGACCCCGGAATTACACACAGCCAGGGTAGTTCTGCTCGTCACCTCGCTGTGAAAAGCTAAAGACCGGATGAAGTGCATGCAAAATCTGGGAATCATCCGACACTCACCTTGTCCGTTACAGCCGTTTAAGTGAAAAACAATGCAATAAACATCGTTTTCTTGCGTAACTCTCCGCCTTTTCTAACAATGAAAAGTATGTCGCCGTTTTGAAAACAGTACGCTCGTGTCACCCGCAGGCGCCATTTCCTAAATTTTTGCGACATCCCTCGGGAAATGACGATAGCTTGGCAGCAGCAAAATTTCTTCTGCAATTCGGTTTTTCGGTATCAAAATTCTAAAAACTTATAATGAAATGAAACCAGTTCTGATAATTTGTTGTGAAGTGTATCCAACCTTGTGAAAGAAGAACAATTGATTGAAGAATCGGCGAAAAAGAAACTGGCCCATAGGTGATGCAATATTTCATGGCACTGAAAGCCGTCGCTAAAGATCGCTTCACAACTTTAGCAGTAGAATAACGGTAGAACGCCATTTTTTCCAACACCTCTAAATTATCTAGTTTGCTCATGGAAGACTGTAGTTTTTAATGACACTAATTTTTTGTCATATTTTATCTCACCACTTTTTTACCCACATCGATGCAAAGCTGTATATTTAGTATACATCAGTTTGGCATCGGTTTGGGCTGCAACAGCACCTACTGGCTACTGTCTAGTTACGTAGAGTAGATGATGACGTGAGGTGATCACACCATATTATGAGTCGGATTCTGACTTAGTTAATCAGGTGTTTTTGTTGAAAATAAGAAACCAGGGTTTTTCCTTTAACAATAGAAGTTAGAGTTGATGTCAAAAATACCAAAAACTGACTGATGAGCCATGGGGCCAGACTTACAAGAATAAAACTGTGGCTAAAATCTTAACGATGAGGTAAAAAACGCAACCGCTCTTCTCTGCAAATGGAGGTACAATTGTCAATGCCTTGGTTTTTATTAACAACCTAATTTCGTAAAATTGAAGAAATGTCGGTTACATTTATGTTTAGTATAATATCAATGTTTTACTAAAAAATAAATTTAATCAATTCTAAGCAACGAAAAAACATTTTTTTATTGTTTAACTTTCCAAAGCTACATCAAAACGTGAATACGCAACTAATTTTATGAACGGTAATTTTCCCCCGGACTACCTGTGGTTCTGTGCAGAATGTTTGACAGGCAAAGTTGATAATTTTAACTGCTTGCAATGTCTAGTGATGCTAGCGATGCCGTGGCAGAAAAAGCTAAGGTTTGTGAGTTAAAATTATCATTTTAAATTCACAGTATAGCTTTTTAGCCTGCTGAGTGAATCAATCTCCAAAGCCAACTGGCAACTATTTCAATTTTCAAATGTAGCAGGCTTCTGATGTCGGTCGAAACACAGGCACCTTTGATCAGCCCTCAACTATACACTATAATATACTATATACCGTAAACGTTCGGATAAACGCCCTTGCTCAGTTAACCGCCCACTCCCTACTTTAGGTGGATTTTCGATTTAACCGCCCACTGCTCGGTTAAGCGCCCCTGCGATTTTTGAAGATTTCCAGTTAAGCGCTCACCTCTCGGTTAAGCGCCCATCCCCGACTTTTAAAGAATGAAGATTTAGCGCCCAGTGCTAAGGAAACGTGCGATTTCCCGACTTTTAGAAAAAGATCGATGATCACAAAGAGCGCAACGACGCCGGGCTTCCGAGACGGTGGTTTAGCAATGTGAATTACAATTCAATTAACGAGTTATTGTCTTGGGTCATGGACTCACGTCAAAATATAATACTTGAACGTTTTTGTCACTTTATTTTCTTCCCATGTTTGCAAAGTTTAAGAACGCCGCCGGCGTCAAAACCTCCGCTTTCAGCGACTTTGTCTGCCGCGCTGAGTTTCCATCTGTAGTGCACAAGATAAAACATATATTCGAAAAAATCAGGCCAGAGAAATGTGACCATGGTTTTGCCAACCCTCCAAATTCTATTAAGGTGGGAAGCTCTCGTATTTTGAACAAATCGCACAACTCACGGAAAGATGTCAAATTCTCAATATTTTGATGAATGTAACTGCCGGGTTATAGAGGATGTGTGGCGACCGAAGGGACAGTACAAGTGCCTTACTGGGTTACCGATTTCGTTGCTGCCTATCGATTTCTGAATTCAAAGGTTGACAATAATGTATGTTTGTGTATGATCTTGAGGTAATAAAAAACTGCTAGTCAAATTTTGTTTTTCGCGTATTGCATCTCAGTCAAACTGGCGTTAGCAGATTTAACTAATGTCGCTGGCTGTTTACTATTTCTTGCGTCAGCCCCCACGTAATCGTGACTGTGAATTATCGTTTCCACATCCCCTTTTTAGCCATCCAGAATAATTTTGTTTATACATTGGCCAGTTTCAGCCTGAACAAAAATTCTTACCATTCTAGTCTGAAATATCTACGACGTAGACTGACTGAAAATTGGCTATAGTGAGTAAGAGATGCACGCAGCTATCTACGGGCATGGGCTTAGGGAACATCGAGCTGGGAAATATCGGAATTGACTTGACATCGCAGTTTTGGGGAACATTGGCAATGGAGGAACATCGTAAAGAATTGGGTCTTTTGTAGCAACAGCTTAAAAGTACATAGTCACGCCCGCTTTTGATACTTAGGACTGTCGCTATTCTCTTTGGCGACTTTGTTGTGGTGCACGTGCGCAAGTTCCCACACTTTGGAGTGCATGTTACCTTGACACCAACATGTGATTGACAGGTGACTCACACGTAGGCCCTACGTGCGTGCTGAATCCCGCCGCTATCTTTTGCCATAAAAAAACGAGGTGCATATATCGAAAGAGGCCGTTATATTACTTGACGGCATTTATAAATCACGATTGTCAGCCGACTGAGACATTGCGCGCTAACAGCCTGACCGAACAGTGCCGCAATGCGATTTTGCAAGTGATATAAATAGGATAATCTGGACATCCTGCATGAAAAATAAATGTTTTTCCACCACGAAGTTTGGTAAGGTGATCGTTTAAGAATGAATTGAAACATCGCTGTTTTGTGGCGTTTTATCACATATTGATGCCGTGGCTCGAAATTTTATTGTTGATTGACGAGTGGCTCACCCCGATTCTTGTCTTAGGCCTACTTCTTTGCCGAGCATGTTTGGCACAACGGCAAGTGAGCAATGCCGGGCGGTCGAGATAAAAAAGCTAGCCGCAGAACCATACGCTGAAAATGTCATTGAGTCACGGAGTGTCGACATCCCAAACACAAAAAACATCTGAGTTAAGTTTATCAAACTTTTATTACAACTAATTTTAAAACTGCTCTCTGACTATGAATTTGGCAGCTAGTACGAGACTGTAACCATAAATTTGATGTCTGCTGTGACCTCTGCAACAAGTGAAGCTTGCACGCGCGCACTTTAGCAAGGTCACGTGTTGAAATATTTGCAATCCAAGTAGAGGCTGCGTGGTCTCTGGTCGTCTGCGCTGCGCAGGGCAAAGTAACAAGACCGCAGGACGGCACGGGGCTATTACTCAGCAATTCTGTAAATTTAATAGAGTGAATAACTAATCTGAGGGCAAGAGAACCTTTGTTGGGATCATCCGCTGTTATGACATTTTCCCCGTCATGTGGCGACGTGACGATAACGCTCTTTGAAAAGTGCTACGCATTCCGAGTGCGTGTGTGGTGTGGGGACTTAGATCACGAGGTAAGATTAACCGCCCAGGGCGGTTGCCTGTCGTAATAAGCGCCCATGTTCGGTTAACCGCCCACCCTGGATTTCTTGAAATTTCACGTTTAAGCGCCCATGTCTGGTTAACTGCCCACCCCCGATTTTTGGGGTTTGCCAATTTAACCGCCCAGGGCGTTAACCCGAACGTTTACGGTAGTATATGGTCGAGGGCTACTTAAAGGTGCCTGTGGTCGAAACGAGACGGAACTGACGGAAGCAGCCAGGTATAGACTCAGTAACTGACTGGGATTGGGTCTGGGTTGATGCAGGGACAGGGACAGAACACATAACATGAATACACACCTAAATAAATGTCAACCTTTTTCTGTACTTTTGGAAGTTAGGATCAGACCCGAAAATCATAATATTTGAGTGTGGTCTCGGCATTTTTTTGAAAATCCAGTCCGAGGTGTGGTATTTTACGCATCACTTGACATTTGATAACATTCAAACCTAGTTTATTCTTATTTATCTGTCTTTTTGCTGCTTTTCAACAAAAACAGAACCTTGGGTGAAATTGATGCCGGTGGATGCTTACTTTTTTAGTCGGTGCAGCAGGTTTCAAAATGAGTCACTGTAAAGACTGGAACCAACTTTTCTTTTTTGACCTGAGTGAGTGTTTTGTACATTTGTGACAAGAGGGATATTTGTGAATGTTCCCTTTACCTATGCATGATATGTATATTTTAACATGTGCAGACTTTCTTTCAAAATGATGATTTACTAAACAATGCTCTTATATTACAATTTTATGATTGTAGGACCTTGTTGATGCACTGTACTCCTATAGGGACCGCTATTTTGAGAATCACAGAATAGAGCAAGCATCGCAAAAGGGTGATGATGTTACGGCAAAAATGAATGCCACTCTAGAACAACTGACTGCCTTACAAGGTTAGTGAATTGCTAATGTTTTGAGAGGAACTGTTGGAACACTGCGGGCGTTTTGAAAAAAACTAACAGCTGAAATACTCTGAGAAATAACGGCTGAAATACACGGAAAAGTTGGCGTAATTAAACAATACAAACCTATATGTATTTTTTTCCTTGATTGGTATGGTGCAGGAATATTTCATGATGTATAAGATCCACCTGAGGTTTTGATGTTTGTTAATAAACTTCGGGGGCCTCATGTTGTAAGTCTGTACAAATTGGTTCTCTGAAACATGAGAAAAACATCAACCATTCCTACTTTTTGGAATTAACGCTTGGGACTATTTGCTATTCATGCATCTTGTCAAATTATATTTCTTTTTTCAGACCAAATACCCAGTAAAGCTCAGTATCTCTTACAATATGGAAGGACACTGAATGTTGTGCCTAGCTATGACCCAGCCGCCCAAGAACACCTGGCCAAGGCAGTCAAGTTAGACCCGACATTAGTGGAGGCCTGGAATCACTTGGGAGAATGTTATTGGAAAAATAACGATGTTGCCTCCGCCAGAAATTGTTTTACAGGCGCCCTTGCTCACGTATGTTTCTCAGATGACTATAAATGGTAGTGGAAAACAAAATTGCAAAGTAACCTGCATGTTACATTAGTTCTGAGAATAAAGTTGCTGTCGTGATCAACGTTTCACTTTCTACCTACTGATTCTGTAGCCAAGAACGAAAGTTACTCATCAGATAAAACAAAATTTTCTGTTATATTAGGTTAGGCTTGAATCTTTCTGAAGACTTGTCCATTTTAATACAAGAAGTTTTGTAATTTGCTTATTAGTCTTGAAACATAACTTAAATTTTCATGATTCTATTTCATTATTTTATTCCCAGGATTTTACATAATATATGGCTATTAAAATCATTGGCACAATATTACTTTGTTCACACTGAAACTCTTAGAACTTGCATTATTATGTGTATTTAGTAAAACATATTAGGTACTATTCTGTGATGGAAAACAAAATTTCAAAATTAAAGTTAGATAAGTACATTAACTTCAAACTTAAGTGTAGCTAGTATGGTTTGATATACACAAAATGTGAACGTACATTCCAATATTTAGGCCAAAAATAAAGAATCTCTACGAAACTTGTCAATGGTGATGCGACAGTTTGGAAGTACTCCTCAAGAAAGATTCAAGTTTGTTGAAGAAAGTGTAGAGAAAGCCAAAGAAGCAGTACAGTTAGACATATCGGATGGAACATCTTGGTGTAAGTTCACCTAGGACTTAGAATTGGGTTATTATGCAATCTTGTAAACAGTCCCCTCCACAAAGTATCCATGCGTACTTTCATATGGGTTCATTTTGCTGTGAGTCTATGCTATCTGCTTTGATATTGGGTAAAATGCTGTATGGCCCTGTTCTTGCTGTTTCAAACAATTGCAGCGCCCCTGTTGGTCGGAGTTGACAAATTTTTCTCTTAGTGAAGAAATGGCATCAATCACTTGTTGGTGCCTTTTGAATTCACTTCATTAGATCTTATGCGCTTGATTATCAGAGTAAACCATTGAGCAATACCACTTAAAATGCACCAACTATACTGTTGATTTGATATTTGCCATAGATTATTTTCTACTATCATGATTATTTGCTTACTGTTTCATGATGATTCATAGACTCTTAATATAAGGTAGTATCCATTTGGTGTGTAAAAATATGTATCACTGATCAGTAACTTTTTGCAGTTATTCTTGGGAATGCCTATTTATCGCTCTTCTTCGCCAGCAACCAAAGCCCCAAAGTGTTAAAACTCTGTATGAGTGCCTACAGTCAAGCAGTAAGTAGTAGATGTGTTGTATTTTCTTGAATAAACACCAAGCCTCTTGTTTTACTATGTGTACTGTTTTAACCCTTATCCTGCGCTAGGCGAGGTCAGCCGACAAGCCTATTATCCTATTAAAATGCGTTGGGTGTACTCAATCGCCTAAAATAAGCTACGGCTAGGCTGCGCAAGGAGAGTGTACTCACCCCAGGACACTGGTGTTTTTCATTCAGAAATTGTGAAAGCCCCGTATGCTGTTTATATATGTGAGCATGCGCATTCCACAGTTCATAGTTTCCTGTACACTTTTCTGATTTACACCATATGGCTGTGNATATAAGGTAGTATCCATTTGGTGTGTAAAAATATGTATCACTGATCAGTACCTTTTTGCAGTTATTCTTGGGAATGCCTATTTATCGCTCTTCTTCGCCAGCAACCAAAGCCCCAAAGTGTTAAAACTCTGTATGAGTGCCTACAGTCAAGCGGTAAGTAGTAGATGTGTTGTATTTTCTTGAATAAACACCAAGCCTCTTGTTTTACTATGTGTACTGTTTTAAAGTCAGGATATTTATGGCAGATGTTTTAAAGAGCGAAATGTGCTCATTTATTAAAGGAATGGTTGTTTACTGACTAACACGATGGTTTACCTTCCGTGTAGTAAAGCCTAGGCCCAGTTAATTATGAACTATTCTGTACCTTGTTTAATTCTAACAATTTCACAACTCATCAGTCCATGTACAATGTAGCTTTCACTTGGAACATTTTGGCGATGCCACAAATGTGATGTGAGGTTACAGGTGACATGGTGCACACCTGTTGTGATGTGAGGTTACAGGTGACATGATGACCACCTGTTGTGATGTGAGGTTACAGGTGACATGATGACCACCTGTTGTGATGTGAGGTTACAGGTGACATGGTGCACACTTGTTGTGATGTGAAGTTACAGGTGACATGATGACCACCTGTTAACTCATTACCATTATCAAAGCTCTGCTGCTTCTTCGTTCTTTATCATTCATGTGTGCATGTAATATGATTTCAGGATAAAGATGTCATTGCCGCTACAAATCCAGATCTTCACTATAATAGGGCAACTGTGAGTAACATCATACTTCTTGTATTCATTTGAATGGACATTCATAATTAATAATCATAATAATTATATTAGCCATAATAATGATTTCCTTATAATATAGCAGTTGTTGTACTAGGCTCTCTGCAGTAGTGTTTGTAACTGTCACTGTATTACTTTAAATGTACTTATAGTCTGAGAGCTCGATTTGCTTTTTACTGCTTGCAAGCTTTAGTTTTTTTCTCCGTCAGTGATTTGGGGATGAATCTTAACGAGGATGTGGTGTCGTTAAATAGAACTACAACAGAAAGTTAAATATCAAAAACAAGATGTTGTGCTTCATATTACAATGTTTCGATATTCCTCCCGATATTCATCAGGTATAATACAGTCAGTACACAGATGCAATAACATAACTGTGTACAAAGGTGAGACAAATCCATAATCAATTATTTCAAAACACAGTATATAATACAGTACTGAACATTCAACCTCTACCACAGCTCTAGCCTGCCCCAGTTTTAATGTTTATTGACCTCTCTGCATGATGTTGGTCCATGAGCAGTGCCTCAGGGATTAGCAACCTCCTACAGTTATTGTTCTTGTCAAGGTTGTTCACACCCAAGAAGGCCATTTCCTGGTCAGTATCAATAGAGTGAGTCAACAGAGCGCTATTGTTATTCTTCTTAAGCTCAGTCAATCTATTATGCAACATTTTAGTAGTCATGTCCCCATAAAACTCCTCACAATTTTCGCAGCTGACATGCAGTAGAATCCGTTACTATACTGAAGTTTTTAATTTAGATTCAAGCCTTGACAAACAAGGAAGTCTCTTAGATGATATAAATAATTATGGAGACCAATTTTACTGAAGGAACAATGGCTGCCAGTAACCTGTGTAACTGTTGATTTAAGACTTACAGGTGGAGAACCATAGTAAAGCTGAGGTAGAGGTTGGATGTTCACTACTGTATTATGTACTGTGATTTGAAGTAATGAATTGGGGATTTGTCTCACCTTTGTACAATATTAAGTTATTGTATCTGTATACTGACTGTATTATACTTGATGGTCATATTGAAGAATATTGAAATGTTTTATGAAGCACAGTGTCTTATTTTTGTAACTTAACTTTTTACTATCGGACCATCTAGCCTAGAACTAACTTTTAGGTCTACAAAAAGACTCTGCTGAATTGGAAATGCACTGCTTGTCAGGGGTGCAGATCTTGTGACTCCGAGCAGTGTTATATGGACAGTATAAGTCACCATGGTGACGTTTTTGGTTGTGTCATTGCTTCTTATTTAATTCCACCTATTCACAAGCTGTTAACTATCTACTTATCAGGCTTACAAGTATCAAGAGGAATATGAACTGGCCCTGACTGGGTTTGCTAGGGCAGCAGCATTAGATCCGTCGTGGAGTGAACCGCTGACCAAAGAAAAACAGCTCTTGGACTACCTGAGAAAGGTCCAAGAGCTTGTGCAGTCCAAGGTGAGATGTGTATCTGTGTTTGAAAAGACAAAATTGTGTTTGCTTTTGAATGAAAGTTGAAAGTTGGGAGATCTTGGTAATTTGTTTATTTCGGTATAGCACCATAACTTTAATTTTTTCAAACTGGATATCTATCAAACTGCTTTACAGAAATTGGTGAAATTTGACATAGACTAATATGGTAAGATAAATTTAAGTGCTGTTGCCCCCTGTTAGTCATGTTAGTTTCTGTCGAGAAGGTATTCAATGTCCATCAATTATTTTCTGAATGGTGGGACGACTTTTGGGAAAACTTGACAGAGAGGTACAGCACACATCACGAATTTTTGGCCGACCGGTCGGAAATTGGTCGACGACCGGCCGTCGACCGGTCGGCAAATTAGCCGACCGGTCGGCTAAAAATTAGCCGACCGGCAGCCGCCCGCAGTGCCGACTCATAAGGCGACCCCACAGCCGACCCTTCAGCCGACCCTTTAGCCGACCTGCCGTCAGACGACCAGCTGGTCGGCTGCTATTGTTAGGCTAGAGTAGCAGTTGNTTGACATAGACTAATATGGTAAGATAAATTTAAGTGCTGTTGCCCCCTGTTAGTCATGTTAGTTTCTGAGAAGGTATTCACTGTCCATCAATTATTTTCTAAATGGTGGGATGACTTTTGGGAAAACTTGACAGAGAGGTATATGGTGGGAATGAGCTGATACCCCTTTATTTTCAGATCAATCTCACTGCATTAGCACCTGAGAGTTTCAGGCAAATTAAGAACCATGTAACTGCATAGCAATATTACTGTTTTGTGTGGTTGTCAAGCACACATCCATGCCCTTAGTCTTTAGCATCACCCGGTATCAAAACACAATTATAATCTTTGTTTTAGGGCAAGTGTAAGGGCAAAAAACTCCAGTCTCTGGTCAGTGCCTTATCAGTAAAAGACCTTGGCCCGTATGAGGGAGGCTCTTACACTAGTCCCCACGAGAAGACGGTGACGCTAAACCAAGTTAGCCTGGATCAGCTAGTAGCGGGGTTGAACCCTGAGAAGGTAGTGACAGCGAAGGTGGTGGGCAGTGTCACCACTGAAGAGCCTGTGCCTTTGTAAGTGACCATATGTGAATCTTAAAGCCACGTTGCGTACTCTTTCAGGGGCTAAAAGACGTCCAATTTCAAACTGTCTGAGATTGCATTCTAACAACCTCATCCTTACCTTAATAGTGTAAATCTACAGACATGGTAACTTGGCTTCCTGGAGAACTTTATTTTTTTCCTGACACACTCAATTAAAATGTCACTCACTCTCATTCTGCGTAGCCATGATACTCGTACAGTGTTGCTTGTGTACACAAAATCTCCTTTTTGGTACGGGATGGTGTGTATTCATTAAAAAGGAAGGCATACACTTTTGATGTTACTTTTACTAAAAATATTAATCCTTGGTTATATTGGAGAAAGTGTTTCCGGTCACCCTTAGCAAAATTACAATGAAATGTAGCAATGAGTCTGGCAAAATGCCCCCATCTTCATTTTTGTGCATTCAATTCCACCGAGCAAACAGAATGACTGACACAGACTGTCAAACAGTGATTCGGTGTGTTTGGTCAGTGAAAATGCAGGCTTCTTGTCACATTTTTATTGTTGCCAATGACAGGGATGGCTATAGTTAAGGACTTTAAGATAATCATAAACTTGTATTTTTGTAACTATAACACCAAAAACACTTGCTTTCACCTTTAAGTTTAGTCTTTGTGATCATGATGTTGAGATTAGAGATGCAGAGTTAGACTGCTTGTAGTTTGCTTTGGGCACTGAGTGATTAAGTATTCAGTTGTGGGTGGTAATGAATAACGGCTTCTGTATTTTGTCCAGTTAACAGTCTCATGTGACTACTACTATGCATGCATTTATACAGCCAAGATCATTGTCTCACCAGCGTCACCTAGTGAATTTCGAGTCTCACATTAAGCACTACCTGTCTATCATGCCATTTACGGGGTGGAGACACATCAAAACAAGACTGCTAGTGGGTTGTGAAGTGGCTACTGACAATTTCTTCTCAAGAGTTAGTACATGATCTGTTCTACATTTTCAGCACATTTTGCATGGTGGATAACCAGGAGACTTGCTTCTCAGCCACCATCTATAACATTGCTCAAGGTTATGGCGTAAAAATTGGAGACTCAGTCGCTATACCAGAGCCATATCTACAGGTGGTAGATGTCACCAAGAATGGAGAAGTAAGTGTTGTGTTATAGACATTGATGCCCATAAAGGCAAGGGCACAGGATAGGATTTTCCATCACCAACAACGATGTTGATTTAGTATTGTATAGTTTGTGGTGCTTCACCGCAGCTAAATCACAGGTTGTCAGGAAATGTCAAGTGTGTTTGATCGAAAGATATCTGGTCCCGCTTTTCTTATCGTGTGTGCTTGATGTCGATTAATTGTTGTGACTTTAAAATCGACTTAAGGGACAAAGGAATATGACGAAAAATGAAAGTTTCAGTTGGACATGATACATATTATGTATTATTACTGTATGCTAGTTACTAAATATAACCCAGCTGTAATCAAGCCACTGTGAGGCACCTCGGTCAGGACAAAAATCGCGATGGTTAAACTTTCGCATCAATTTGTTGCTCATAGAAAATTGTCAAGACCTCTGACCAATAAAAATTGGGTGCTGGCTTTTAGGTTACACTTTGTGTTTGCCATTGAGCATTGTGCCCCCATGACTTTTACCGAAAAACACTGTAGCAAAACTTTTATCACATCTAAGAAACAACATACTTTGTACAGGGTGCTCAATTTCTCTACTGTTGTTGATTACGAGTATGGAGGTAGTCATGACATAAGTGTCCCACGTGACAACAGAGAATGCATGCACTTTTATAGGAGAGACAGTTGTTTCACTGGCCCCAACGACTGCATTCCGAGGGCATCATTGCTAATGGCTTACCCTTCCTGACTATTAAGTCAGGAATTGCTTTTGTAAATTCTGTTTTGTACACATGGAAAGTAAATGTCACATTTGGTATACATTAATTATCTGTGAAAAATCTTGAGAAAGTTTTTTTTTCTCTCAACTATATTGTTGGCTTACACTTTCAAGTTTGTTGTTTTTCAGACATTTCAATTTTCCAATATTCGAATCGACAGTCCTGTTGTAATGGTGGTGAACAGGCGGAAGTGGGGAGTAGACAAACAAGCGCCATCTGTCCTGGAAACGAGAGCCGTAAGCGAATGATGTCATTACAAAAGCATAACTTCTGTGTAACCTTTTTTGTTGTCTTTCATCATTGTGAAAATGAGGTACATTTGAGGCATGAATGTTCAGATGTCATAATGGTAATGATAACAGGGAATGGAATTTTTGTAAACTGAAGGTTTTAAAAAATCCTTAGTTTTCCTAGAAAATGCAAAATGTGTATGTTAAGCCCAAAATAGCGTATTAAATTAGTTCTGGTCTTTGCCAGCTCATTTTGAAACTTGCACCACACAGATGGCACCAGGTGATGCTGGGTTAAATAAAGATCCAGGCCCATCTCAGCTGGAATCCGGTGACTTTCTTTTTGTAAACATGGGTAACTAAAGAAAATATCACATCACTGCAGCAGTTTTCTAAATAGACCAGATTTGTTTTTTTTTGGCTTATTAGTTGTTGCACCTAAAAAAATACTCTTTTGAAGGGTACTTTATTTTCATAAGTAAATAAACACGTTTCAGAAACTATATTTTTGTTTTAGTATCATTTATTTTGTTCTGCAATGGTTTTAATAAATAGAGAGCAGAAAAAAACATGGTGTATGCGCTCACAAACGTAGTTCTTCACTTACTAGCACAGCTTACACACCCAAAAAGTAGTCCACCAACTTACTAACTACTCCCTTACTGACAAACACAGTGCAGGACTATCCAACTCTGTGCTATGCAGTTGGTGAGCTATATTTTCATTTGGCAACTGTTTTTGGTGCGTAAGCCAGGTTTTGTGAGTACGACTTGTGTTAGGTGGTCTGTGAGCTATGTTTTTAAATTGGTGAACTGAGTTTACTGGGGCTGTGAAGATCTCTGTGTGACAAACATAGTGTTTCCACCTTTTGAAATAGACATGTGTGAATAAAGAATTGTATTGTTTTCTACGAATGAATGAAATATAGAATATTTTATGTAATACCTTGAGTGTTATAATTTATTTTAATCAATCGATCAGTCCTGCATTGAACTCTACTCTTTTGCAGAGGTGGAAAAATGCATTGCATCACTGGTATACTTTTCAAAATGTAATGTGCTCCTGAATTGACTAACAAAAGAAAACGATATATTGCTCATCAAGCACTGATATTTGCCTTTCTTGACCATTCCTGGTGTCAACATTGCAAAATGCAGTAATAGAAGTTTGCCTACATTACAAACATGAATTACATAATAAGTTAGATGTAACATAGTGACTAGCACATCTGTAGGTGAAGAAGCAGGACAAGTATTTGACACATGTTGCTCTGTGAGTAAATACTTTAGAATGAAAGTGATGCCAAGATGTTTCAGAACATGACAAAATAACCTATTGAAGGAAGTTGACAATATACTATATATTATTAGTTTTACTGCAGTTTAACATGTTTCCTACAGCTAAACCAAGTTACACAGTGGTTGGTTTAGAATGTTGGGTTGTTAATACCATTCCAGTCCCAAAGTCCCAAGTCTATCGTACTGTACTAATTTGGTTACAACGAACTTCGGTNAGCCAGGGCACAGGATACGATTTTCCATCACCAAGAATGACGCTGATTAAGTATTCATCACAGCTAAATCACAGGTTGTCAGGAAATATCAAGTATGTTTGATCGAAAGATATCTGGTCATGCTTTTTCTTATCATGTGCTGATTAACTGTTGTAACTGAGTTTAAAATCGACAAAAGGGTCAAAGGGTTGTGACGCAAAAATGAAGTCTTCATTCGGAATGTCATATCTCAGAATCGAAGCCACTGTGAGGCACCTCAGTCATGACAAAAATCGCGATGGTTAAACTTTCGCGTCAATTTGTTGCTCATAAAAAATTGTCAAAACCTCCGACCAATAAAAATTGTATCATGTGTGCTGGCTTTTAGGCAGCACTTTGTGTTTACCATAAAGCTTTGTGCCCCCAATGACTTTTACTAAAAAAAACACTTTGTAGCAAAACTTTTATCACATCTGAGACACCACATACTTTGTGCAGGACACTCGATTTCTCTACTGTTGTTGATTACCAGTATGGAGGTATTCATGACATAAGGGTCCCACGTGACAACAGAGAATGCATGCATTTTTACAGGAGAAAGAGTTGTTTCACTGGCCCCAACTACTACATTTTGAGGGCATCATTGCTAATGGCTTACAGGAATTGCTTTTGGAAATTCTACTTTGTACACATGGAATACAAATGTCATATTTGGTATACATAAATTCTCACAGTGAAAAATCTCGAGAAAGTTGGCTTTTTTTCTCACAACTATATTGTTGGCTTACACTTTCAAGTTTGTTGTTTTTCAGACATTTCAATTTTCCAATATTCGAATTGACAGTCCTGTTGTAATGGTGGTGAACAGGCGGAAGTGGGGAGTAGACAAACAAGCGCCATCTGTCCTGGAAACGAGAGCCGTAAGCGAATGATGTCATTACAAAAGCATAACTTCTGTGTAACCTTTTTGTTGTTTTTCATCGTTGTGAAAATGAGATACATTTGAAACATGAATGTTCAGATGTCATAATGGTAATGATAACAGCGAATGAAATTTTTGTAAACTGTAAGGTTTTAAAAAATCCTTATTTTTCCTAGAAAATGCAAAATGTGTACGTTAAGCCCAAAATAGCATAATTAGTTCTGGTCTTTGCTCTTGACAGCTCATTTTGAAACTTGCACCACAGATGGCGCCAGGTGATGCTGGGTTAAATTAGGATCCAGGCCCATTTCAGCTGGAATCCGGCGACTTTCTTTTTGAAAACATGGGTAACTAAAGAAAATATCACATCACTGCAGCAGTTTTCTAAATAGACCAGATTTGTTTTCTTTGGGTTATTAGTTATTGCACCTAAAATACTCTTTTGAAGGGTACTTTATTTTCAAAAGTAAATAAACACGTTTCAGAAACTATATTTTTGTTTTAGTATCATTTATTTTGTTCTGCAATGGTTTTAATAAATAGAGAGCAGAAAAAAACATGGTGTATGCGCTCACAAACGTAGTTCTTCACTTACTAGCACAGCTTACACACCCAAAAAGTAGTCCACCAACTTACTAACTACTCCCTTACTGACAAACACAGTGCAGGACTATCCAACTCTGTGCTATGCAGTTGGTGAGCTATATTTTCATTTGGCAACTGTTTTTGGTGCGTAAGCCAGGTTTTGTGAGTACGACTTGTGTTAGGTGGTCTGTGAGCTATGTTTTTAAATTGGTGAACTGAGTTTACTGGGGCTGTGAAGATCTCTGTGTGACAAACATAGTGTTTCCACCTTTTGAAATAGACATGTGTGAATAAAGAATTGTATTGTTTTCTACGAATGAATGAAATATAGAATATTTTATGTAATACCTTGAGTGTTATAATTTATTTTAATCAATCGATCAGTCCTGCATTGAACTCTACTCTTTTGCAGAGGTGGAAAAATGCATTGCATCACTGGTATACTTTTCAAAATGTAATGTGCTCCTGAATTGACTAACAAAAGAAAACGATATATTGCTCATCAAGCACTGATATTTGCCTTTCTTGACCATTCCTGGTGTCAACATTGCAAAATGCAGTAATAGAAGTTTGCCTACATTACAAACATGAATTACATAATAAGTTAGATGTAACATAGTGACTAGCACATCTGTAGGTGAAGAAGCAGGACAAGTATTTGACACATGTTGCTCTGTGAGTAAATACTTTAGAATGAAAGTGATGCCAAGATGTTTCAGAACATGACAAAATAACCTATTGAAGGAAGTTGACAATATACTATATATTATTAGTTTTACTGCAGTTTAACATGTTTCCTACAGCTAAACCAAGTTACACAGTGGTTGGTTTAGAATGTTGGGTTGTTAATACCATTCCAGTCCCAAAGTCCCAAGTCTATCGTACTGTACTAATTTGGTTACAACGAACTTCGGTTAAAAACAAACATTTTTAGAAAAGTTCTAGGAACCATTCCAGGTTTCACCCATCTGACACGGAGGACTTGTTGAAAATCATTGCTCATAAAACTTTGGTCGTCAAACTCCTTGATTGCCCATCCATCATTAACTGTCAGTCCAAGTACACAATTACTCTGAGCTAACCCGCGCATGTCATTCTGCTCTGTTAAAATTATTTTTCCAACCAACTTTGATATGCTTTTAAGCGTAACTCCCAGACGGCTCAAGTTACACCTCTGAAATTTTGCATGTGCCTCTGGACAGTTTACAAATTTTTAATTTTTACCCATAATACATACCAAAGAGGCCACATTGAAATTTAATGCTAGAGTAAGTGTGAAGTATAATCTATATTAGGGCTACAAGTGACCTCGTTTAACTTGTCTCTTAACTCAACTTTCTTTGGCCCTGATACATTCCTTACACCTAAAAGTTCATGGTGAAGTTGTCGTTCGTAAGTACTTTTCATGTCAAGGACATCAATTTTTTAAAATGTTCTAACTGCTCCATCAGTTTTGAAGCTAGGCCTTTTAAATCAGCATAACAGTGTGACATAGCAATTGTACACATTACTCACAAGCATGCTCACAGTCTACCAGGGAAATGACATTGCAGTTTTTAAATAAAATTGTACATTAATTTTTTACAATATTTACAAAACTCTATCACTAAGACGAAAGTCAGACTCATTTCTTCTTCTTCCCTATCTGTTTTGGTCTCGGTTTTGTCGGATCGTACGAGTACGTCTTCTGTATGGGGGCAGCACCAGCTTGTTTGAAGCGTATTGCCTCCAGTTTCTGACGCTGTTCCATTCTATGCACGGTCTTACTATTATCCCAGGCTGGAACATAAACAGAAGATAATCAGACAAGAACAGCAGACAACAAACATGAACAGCAGACGTCAAACAAGAACAGCAGATGACAAAGAAGAACAGCAGATGACAAACATGAACAGCAGACGTCAAACATGAACAGCAGCCCCTCATGCAAAAGAGTATCAATTTAAATACAACTCCTAACAATATTTTGGAGAACATTGAATAAAGCATAATTATGAAACTTTTATAAGAATCTGGTTCACCATTTCCGAGATATGTCATTCCAAAGTTAGCCAAATTTGAACATTTTTCTAGGGTTCTACATGACATATAACTTTTTTCAATAGCACCATTTTAAAAAATATTTATAGCTAAATAACGAACAGTACACATTAAATGAAAGAAACACAGAAGATAAACCACATTCCCACACACATACATCCATCATTTGTCAATGAGGTGTTGAACATTATTTGGCCAGAGAAAACATCTTGCGGTCTACACCAAGAATTTTCAAATTTTCCTTCAAGGCCGTTCTTAACATCGTAAGTAAAAATTTTTTGACGATTTTTGATTAGCAAAGTCTGCGCGTGGCCAACACCACACACAACCACAGTGTTGGATAACGCCAAATCTACCCACCATCCTTAAAGCCTTCTGTGAAGCCTTTTGTCTTTGCCTGAAAAGCTTGGTCGTGTTTTACTCTCACCGGGATCTTGAAGTATGTTCGCACAGATGGGATTTTCAAAAGTGACACTTGCAGTAGTGAAAAGAAGTTTGATGCAAACCAATAGGTGCACAGCGCCTACAATGATGTCAAATGTCTTTGAGCAAGATGTGAAATATACGACAATAAGACAACAGAATAGCGGCCAAAAAAGCTGTAAGTGGGCAAATGAAGTTAAAAGAATTTTTAGTAAACATTATTTTGCGTTACTGTTACTTGAAAGTAAGTAATCACAATCAAACAAAAACAAAAAGTAAAGAAAATTTGAATAAGGGAAGCAAGCAAAACAATAATTATTAAGTTGTTCACTCAAAGCAGATTTCAAATTTCTTGTCTAAAAAACAAAGGTCAAAGTACATTCAAAAGAGGATGTTGTGGAAACCATGTGATGAAGGTTCATATTTTGATTGATACTTACGGCTGGAAACTGGCTGATGACAGGGAACATAAGTATGGGCAGACCTCTCATCACCCACTTCATTACATGACCCATCTGTTGGGTGGCCACACCATCAACACCCACCTATAGGTGCCAAAGAAACACATGACAACAAGTATGATAATAACTCATGACAGCAACGCATGACAACAGGAATCACAACACACAGCAAAATGTGCCATGGTAGCACTGTTTAGCAGGGCACACTGATGTCACTAGTTACACATGACAAACAGTGTCACAGTGAGCTGCTCAAATACATGCATAATGAGAACTGTTAACAAAAATTTTTGCACAAACGAGTAGTAATATGCTGTACACATGTACATTGTTCAGAAACAAAGAAATCAAACAATTCAACTTGATAAAAAATTATGAGCTTAAATGATACGTCCATTGAATGAACAGCTCCATGAAAAAACTACATTTATATCCATAAAACTGCTATAAAACCTCCTTTCGTCAAAAAGTATAGACCTCTTATTATTATGAACCTAGTCTCCGCATGTTGCTTACTTACATACATCAGAGGTGATTTCTAAGTACGGGAAGAGCTCAAACTTCTTTATTGCACAAAAAAACAACATATTAACTTGTCCCAGCATGTCATTTTGTACGCCAAGGATGTCTTACACAATTTTTGTCAATTTTACCAAGTTCAGAGATCATTTACCGTGTGGACACAGAACAAATTAAGACCAGTTTTATAGCGGTAATTATTCTGAACAGAAAGTTATAATTTCTTTGACGGAAGGCAGACTTATAGCTGCAGTAGTTTCAATTGTTTGTACAAAGTAATCAACCATTGTATATGGAAAAATGAGAATTTTGGTAATCATTATTGTGCGAAATAAGTGGAGATTTACTGTATTACTCCTTCATAGAGTACATTAGATACTGACAGTGACGCATATACCCACCTCAACAGTCATGAGGAACGTAGCTGCGGTCAAGATGGGCAGAGCGTAGAGAGGGTCAGCAATGGTGAGGTCAGTAAACCAGTACAGGCCACCAGTCTGCATACTAACCACAGGTAGGTTAGCCATCTTACGCACACCAATAAATACTGAGAGGAAAACGGGGATCTGCAAGATAGAACAACAACCTTAAGGACTGGAAGAACTGAAGGCTTGGGGGTAGTCCCCTAACAACTCGACTCGATTCCCCAACAATTTTTTATAGTGATAAACATGAGCTTAAATCTCACCTCACTGCACGAGACAACTAGGTAAAGGAGCGAACATGAGCTTCTCCGAAGATAATTACAGACATTTTCAGATATAACTCTTCATGATAAGTAGTGAAGGTCAACACAATGCATACCTGTGCTAAAGGAGTCAGGAAGTTCCTAAATGGCTTCAGATCGTACCTCTTCATGTATTCCATGAGATCTTGACCTGCTTTGGCAGCTGCAACAGTTCAAAGAATACATGAATGCAACACTATAATAACGACTATTCATATTCTTGGTCACACTCAAGTTAAAACCACCATTTACATTGTTTTGACAAGTGACTACATTGTCAGCCCAATTAAACTTTCCTGTATAGCAGTGCATATCACAACATGAATTCAATATCCCAAAAACAAGAAAAAAGTAGAAAAGCGACTTTAACTGAAAGTTTCTTAGCTCCACGGACATAAGCGAGACGTATGAACGTACCCAGCACCAGTGTGTACTGTCCACTAACATGCGAGTTTCTTGTACCAGCTTGTGCCACAACCACCAACAAAATGCTTCGCCATTCTTTATTAGAACATAAATCACGGGAAAACGAACAGCAACATCTGACGACTTTTCATTAAACATAATGGCGGATGACCAATGCTACGATTGGTTTTCCCAATTCTATGTAGTATGTATCGACCAAATTGCAATCAATGCTCATAACTCGAGATCAGCCAATTTTTTAAACACATCGTCAGGTAGTGTTTGCAGGTGTTCTAATGTGACAGCTTATCAAAAGGTGAGGTTTGTTGTGTTTTTGATACAAAATCGATGATTTTAGACTCTTTAAAATGAGTTGAGGCGCAGACTAAAGCCACCTACACTTTTTATGCCCTAACTTTATGAGGAATATGTATACAAGGTAACTTGTGTTCAAACTTGATGTAAATACATTCAGACTCACTGGGAAAAATGGGATCATTGAAATATACTTGAACCCTGTGCTGAGTCCAGCATACTAAAACACAGCAACTTTATCCTGACCCACCTTCTAAAGGGTTGCCACTTGCCCTGGCATCTGTGAACTTTTGTTGTAACCTTGTCATCGTTGGCATGTGATTTGACATATGGGCGGCATTCCTCTGTGATTTGATGACAAGGGGAAACATGGCAAGTCGTAATACGACCGTTCCTGAAAGTATAATGTTTATAATGGGAGACTAGATATTCACTACATCGTGTTAATCAATGTATTAAGAGCAGAAACGAATTCAGTAGCATTGGGGTATTTGTGGTCTAAGGGATCCATAATACTACATAAATATGGCATTTATACATTATTTAATATAATATATACCTACCTGCCACGATGGCACTCCACCATGGCAACCCCATCCCGACATGCAGTGCCTCTAGCCCCCACTGTACAAAGCCAGCTGGCGTCCACGCAGCCAGGCCAAGGGAGCTGAGTGTTGGCTCCCCCAGGGCATTCAGAGTCTCTATAACTGGGGTGGGGTCTGGTATACTAGGCGGCTCTGGTATGAAATTTGTGATGTCGACGCCCGAAGCTTTCAACTCTGCTATTGTAGGTTCAATCTAAAAGATGACAAAAACATGACTGCCACACACAATATTAATTCAATGCGATAAGCTGGTTAAGGCTTATTTGATTTTGTCCCTTTGATAAATGATAGACAGCTGTTATTGGACGGCAAAAATAATAACTTCTGTAATTTGTAAAAAACTATGTACTGCAGTTAAATAAATCAATCTTTTGGAACTTTTAAAAGCTGCATTTAATCATTAATTTGGCTTGAAAATATGAAACTTCCTTAAATCAAGTTCTGGCGCAATGAATCATTCCATTATCCTTAAATGAAGTACAGGTGAACAAAAGTACGACTGTGTGTTGGTGGTTTCGACCACAGGTTGTGGTGCTTAGCGTCTAGTGTGGTAGTGTAGTTAGTAGTAGTATCTAGCTCTGCTTAGTGTCTAGTGTGGTAGTGTAGTTAGTAGTAGTATCTAGCTCTGCTTAGCGTCTAGTGTGGTAGTGTAGTTAGTAGTAGTATCTAGCTCTGCTTAGCGTCTAGTGTGGTAGTGTAGTTAGTAGTAGTATCTAGCTCTGCTTAGCGTCTAGTGTGGTAGTGTAGTTAGTAGTAGTATCTAGCTCTGCTTAGCGTCTAGTGTGGTAGTGTAGTTAGTAGTAGTATCTAGCTCTGCTTAGCGTCTAGTGTGGTAGTGTAGTTAGTAGTAGTATCTAGCTCTGCTTAGCGTCTAGNTGGGTGTTTAGCCAAACATCAACAAAACTATAGATTTAAACTCAGTAAAAGTACATATTTTTCTGAAAGTACAAAGCCTGGTGATTGGCTTCATACACATCAGCTAGTGACTGAGTTACGTGACCATGTGTATTTAGTAAAATGTAGCAAAAAAGAAAGGTACGTCACCAGCAAAACAACTGTATCAATTACACGACTAAATTCCACTTGATAGAGTTTATGTGTTTAAGATGAAATTTCGAACACATTGTTACAGTTTCCTAAATTATCACTTCGTTTTTGCTAATATATGGAACTTAAGATTTTCATAAAAATAAAAGACCTATTTTTGACAGTGCACCATGCAAAAGTGGTACATTTTAAAACTAATTCCTAACAGCATTACGGGACACAGTGCATTAATCATGGTGTCTGAAAGTTTCATACGAATCCCATCAGCCATTTCTGAGATACAACATTCCCAATTTTGCCAAATTTGGACATTTTTCAAGGGTCCAACATGGTCAGTGCTGTAATACAGTTTGGCAGCACATTGTCTAAGAGAGCAATGGATACTTACATTATTCACGGTACTGTTGTGTCTGACAGGGACGGCACTACATAAGACAACATTTCTCTGGAGCTTGAGAGATTTCAGTCTGTTCTGAACACAGGCTACTTGAACTCGACCATTGAAACTATGAAATCCATTAGCCAACACCAACTGTAAAAGAAAGATCACTGTCCTAAAAGTGATAAAAGTTTAAGTGAATTGCAAAATGATGTCAACAGTCAATCACAAGGAAGGTCTTGTCAAGTATTCAGTCTTGGTAACAAAATCATTAAAATTCAAGATTCGGTTGCATAAAAGCATATGCTGAATAACAATAAACAGGCCACACTGTTGCATTGCTAATACTGAACACTGCTTTTGAAGTCATGTAATAATCAAATTTGACCAGCACATACGTTAAGTTCAATGCAATCCAGGCCTGGTTCATGTTTAAGGAATCAGAATTTTTTCTTGTGGTGGCACGCACTGCAAGTTAACCAGCTCACTCTAATTGGTTTCATGCCTGATTAGGACCTGCGCAGCGTAAACCACAGACATAGATACACGTGGACACAGAATCAGAGTACCCACAACTTTCCTGAGGAATTCGCAACCTGAGCAACATTAGAAAAAAACACATCTTTATGTCAGAGAAGTGTTCACCCTTTCCTCTTTCTGATGATGTCCATTACAAACAATGCAATAGGGAACTTTTCATATTGACACTCTTTAGCGTAAAGAGAGCACAAAAGTGAATTGCGATTGATCCCGACTCAGACTTGGTGGACAGAAATTCAATTACTTCATAGTGGTTCATTGATTTAAAAGCAGAGGAATAAATTCCACGTCAGACCCACCCATTGTTTGCTTAATTTAAATTCATTAATTTGTTTTAGCTTTCCAACACCAGCTGGGATAGAAAGTCTCCCGGTTTATCAGCCGTAGCCACTGGCTTTGTTGCTGATATTTCTTTGCACTTGGAAATGCATGGAACAAGATGACCTTGTTCATCCATTGCTATTTCAAAAGTTTGCTTTTTCATAAGACACAAGTACATTTCATCTCAGAGCAGTGGAAATTATAATGGCAGGAAAGGTGTTAAAACACTTTTTATACCAGTAAGTTAAAACCTCCTGTCCGCATTACAGGGGGATCTGTAGGCAACGCTGAATGCTTGTCTACCAAAGACCTGATTGCCGTCTGGCAGGTAAATTAAATTCAATAATGGTGAAGCTATTTTGAAATACACCTATTGTGACTGAAGGTCTAAAAAATTCAATTAACATACATTATACTCGTGCCATTTTTGCGCACTGGCAACTTCTTTACCTTTGGATTTGGCTGTTAAATGGCCATTACTGAACTTATTTTAAGTAACGATATTTACATAAAACTGCTAAATTCGACAATAGTCAGATAGTGGGTTCCTAATTAAAAGTGATTTGAGAACCAGTTAATCCCACTCAATAATGCTTGCAATTCAATGGCATTAACTGCTTGCAATCCTGAGTAATGGGAGTTTATTGTGGTCTGTTTTATACCTCTACTACTGCATATGTCATAAAACAGGAATAAAGATGCTCTGGAAGTCTGGCGAAGTTCACAACCTCGCCACTACGTGACACGCATGATTACCTGCTGGTTGACTTTCAATCTGGGCCAAACAATTCATCTATGATCCCGATCGAAGGTCAAGCAACAGCCAATCACAGTGATGGACAGTTGTACCGTGTAGCAGCGAGACTGCGACCTCGCCAGGCTTTCTGCGCTTCTATATCTGCCGTCTAGCGTATCTATTTTCCTGTATAACTTGGATCTATCCTCTTCCTTGAGTTAACTAAATTATTTATTGGTGTTGGAAGAATTGAAGTTCTACCGTTATACTGTGACTAAAATTATGGTAGGATCTTTTGCATCGGCTTTCGGCACCATGAAATAATTTTTGCTTCACCTGCTGGCCAGTTTATTTTTTCGGTGATTCTTCGATCAACTGTTGTTCTTTCACAAGATTGCGTACATGTCACAACAAATTATCGGAATCAGTTTCACTTTATTATTAGCTTTTAGAACTGTGATACCAGCAAACTTTATGGCTGCTGCTAAGCTGTCATCATCTCCCGAGAGAAGTAGCAAAAATTTAGGTAATGGCACATGCGCACGTCACCAGCGTACTGTTTTCAAAACAACATACCTTTCTTTGTTACAAAAGGTAGAGAACTGCACACAAAATGACATTTATTAGTTAATTATTAAACGGATGTAATGGGAAAGGTGAGTGTCGGTTGCATGTAAACCCCCCCATCTTTAACTCTACATGTTGATACAAGTAAGTTTCACAGCGAGGTGACAAGCAGAACTACCCGCGCTGTGTGCAATTTCGAGGTCTGTCGAAAGTGAACACACAGTGGTACCTACAGTAGCTGTATTTTGACGACAGTCTTCATACAGCTAGCTGCGCTGGCTAGATCCAAGACCAAAAGACTTAAAGAGGCAAGACCAACAACAAGTGACAAGTCAATGACGTAAACTCCTCAATCAGTCAATTTCATCACCACCATTCACGTTCTGATTCAAGTAACTATTTTTTACTACTCTGAATCCTAGAGCGTGAAATCCAACTTTTACAGCTATTACTAAAATACATTTACCAACTGTGCGTGTGATCCTCTTGAACCTAGAATTTTCACATGTCTCATGAAGGTCGCCATTCTCACTATTTTTCAAACAGTTGCTTTAGTTTCGAACAAATTATTTTGTATAGCTCCTTTATTACTAATTCTTATATACTATAAATACACTAATTTAATTTATGAGATAAAAAATTTGGCAGTTTATGTCAAATATATTTCAATAATGTAAAATCATTTACAAAATGATTGCGAAGTAAGAATTTGAAATGGCAAACTAAAATGGCAGCTGTTTTGCGAGTGAAGCGCAAACGAAACGAAGAACCGGTGGACAAATTTTTGATTGCTTGCAAGAAACTGAAACAAAATGTCTGTGACGAAGCCAGTAGACAACACACCACTGAAGATTTTAAAGAACTGTTCAAGTTCGCTGGGACATTAAAGCGAAAGGTATTTTTGTTGACTTTGAATCTTCGTCGTTGTCGGTAAACCAATTCCCGTATTCCGCACTCAAGTCCAGCCTCCCGTTCAGTAACGCTAGGACCTCGCTAAAAAGCAAGACTTCGCGAGATTACGTGAGATATTGCCGTGTATTTTAAATGAGAACACATGACTTTGACTAGGTTTTAGGTAGGTCCTAGCGTCTACTGAACGCACGCCAGCTCTTCTCGAATGAGGGAAGATTTTTTGATTATACAACGGTGGCGCTGTGTTCCCTACAGCTTCACCGTCTTTTGACTGTACAGAACCGTTGAGAAGGGCTGAAATGTTACATCGCACATCCATGGATGGTGGATATTTATCCATCTTTATCCCACTTCCTTGAATTGGCATTGCACTATGCAGCCCATGGCACACCAGTAAATAATACTTTCCCGGCATGACTTAAATATGTTATAAAAATATTCAGACGACAGATGCTAACATGTGAATTTCCATGGGACCGAAAGCGAGGCTGCTGACCTGCCTGCCACATCTGGAGTTGTGCCACTATTTCGAATCTCACGCCACGGCATGGGAGAGCGATCAGTGAGGAAGGCGAGAATTGCTCTTTTTGATGCCAATTTACTGCGTTGAGATGCTAGGCTTTGATGTTGAAGACCCAAAATTGATAATTCTCAACAAAAAACAACAAATTCTATTAGTCCCAATTTATTCTTCAATTTCGTCTGTTTCACCATATACATATCTTTACCATAGCCTTGGTGCAAATAATTCTATAAACTTTCAAACTGGACACCCGCACATGAGAACATTATAGCTGACACCCAAAAACCGTAATAAGCATTTTTAAAAGGTAATTCATGGGACTTGCATGTTTAATAAAGCAGATTTATTGTCTGCAACATCAAATCTACAAACAAGAATGTACAGTATATAACATACCTCAACTTTGCACAATAACAAATTTATGACTGGTGCAGTCGCTTGCTAAAGTCTGTTTTGAAGTTTACCTTGGTGTGCAAAAACTTGAAACACGGGTGGTGACACAAAGCTATTCTGTGAAAAAGTCACAAAATATCTAGTTCTGAATGAGTTCTATCATGATTCAGAGGCTCTGTATTATGCGTGAAGGACGTGAGCCAAGCATTGTCGTAGGCCCGTCCAAG
The DNA here is from genome assembly GCA_002633005.1 of Phoronis australis. NCBI lineage: Eukaryota > Metazoa > Phoronida > Phoronidae > Phoronis > Phoronis australis. Next base: position 1,211,344 of record NMRA01000012.1, read on the forward strand.
TTCAGCTTCAGGGACCGGTAACTCTTCCAAAACTGCACTGAGATCCGAATCGATAGAATTTGCATTACTTGTGACTGTTGTGTTAGTTTCCCCGTCACTGTCACCATCACTTTTGAGTGCCAATTCCAGCTCGTTTTCACTATCTGAGTCAATAAACACTTCCTCAAGAAACTGGTCAACAGTTATCTTACCACGTTTGGCACCAGCCAAGACAAAACTTGCATAAACTTTCAAATATCTCGGCAACAACTCACGACAGCCATATGTTGTAAATCAGAAAAAATGTACAGGAAACTATGAACTGTGGAATGCACATGCTCACATACATAAACAGCATATGGGGCTTTCACAATTTCTGAATGAAATACACCAGTGTCCTGGGGTGAGTACACCCTCCTTGCGCAGTCTAGCCGTAGCTTATAGGCGATTGAGTACACCCGACACATTTTAATAGGATAATTGGCATGTCGGCTGACCTCGCCTAGCGCAGGATAAGGGTTAAGTCAATGGCAAAATCTGGAGAATTATGCAAGAAAATGATGTTTGTTATATTGTTTTTCATTTTTAATTATGGATGTAATGGGCATGGTGAGTGTCGGTTGACTCCCAGATTTTGCATGCACTACTGCTGGTCATTAGCTCTGCATGTTGATATAAGTTTCATGATGACCAGAGCTACTCGGGCAGTGTGAAATGTCAAGGTCTATATGAAGATTACACACAGGGGATGCTAGCTGTATTTTGACTTTTGTCATAACCCAGCTAGCTGGCTAGTCTGTTCCCAGACTCGTTCGATGATTGTGGGAGTGATAGTAGTTTCACCACCTTGTATGTTCGCAATTTTTATTTTTCAGGATGAACCAGTGTCTCAACATATACATCATGTGCTCAGCAAAGACAAGCTGACTGGCACCTACAAAAAACATTCCGTTGATTTGACTAGCAAAGCAAGGACACTTAGACATGAAGAAAGAAAACACAACCGGTACAAAGTTGTGTCTAGCCATCGATGTACAGAGAAAGATCATACTGCTGTCAAGGAGGGCGGGGATAAAACTGTGGCAGCTGAGAGTGCTGTTAAGAATGGAGCAGACCAGCTACATATATTTGATGTGGAGCCAGAACAAAGTGAATCTCTAGACAGCAAAGTATGCTATTTTCGGCAGTTGGTCTTGTTCACACAGAGAATGTATTTATTGTTGAGCCACGTTTTTGGGAAATCACCATGTTCCAGTATGCCTTTACTGCCTTCACTAAGTCAATGAAGACATACTGAAGTGTGGTGTTCAAAAATAAAATATACCCCCCTAAATATCGTTATATTAAACAGTCAAAGTGCTATAGAATTTAAGAGACTGAGACTAGGTCATGTTTGATTGCCTGTGTGTATTACACCTTATACTAGGTTGAAGGTCTAATGTCATTAGTTACTTTGAATTGTTCAATGATGGCAAATAGTTCACATTTTTGGTTGAAAAGAATTTTGTGCATGCTTCTCTTTTCTAAAAACTGCAAGCACAACGGCTTCAGAAGAAAGCCATTGATAAGTTAAATGTTGACGGTGTTTTGCGTTGAGAAATAAATACAACTTAAGAACGAAAGGTACGCAATCACAATAGTATTTACTTTTCAGCGTGATGTTTGCCAGCCTGCAAAAGAAACCATAATGTGCAATTCTGTGCCATTGGTGAGAGAAAAGTTAAAACCTCCACTGGAAGACGAATATGTATATGACATTTACCTCACCAGCAGCTCAAACTTTGACTTCCGTGGCTTAGAGGATGTATTGGCTGTTGAAGCATTCAACGAAGACCTTGTGTACGACGACTTCCGAGAAGATCTAAATCAGGATGTTTATGAGGATGAAGATGATAGCAACGATGAGAATAACTGGAGAAATGATTATCCAGATGAGGATGAGTTTTATGATGGCTTTGGTTAGTATTGACATGGATTTGTTAGTATTGACATGGATTTGTTTGGTAGAATACAAAATGTACTGCTGAAAAGATTTCTATTTACATTGCACTGAATAAGCTTATAAACATGTATGAATAATGATTGATGATTTGAATTAAGCCCCTAATCGAGTCATCTAAGTGAACAAAAATAAGTGTTCTTATCGTGGTTTTTCAGTGTGGAAGGCACCACGCTCAAATTTGACCACGACGCGCAAATTTTGAGCCACAGTGCTCTATTTTTATTGATTGTCATATCAATCATGACTATACAGTATAAGTGGTCTCGACCTGTAAAGTGCTGAGTCATTACTGTGCATTCTTCAGTCAAAATCTTAACATTTTTATTGAAATAATTACCTAATTATAATCCAATTATTTATTAAAAACAATGAACCCAGTAGTGCCCCCTTCAGGAGTTAAAGGAACACTGCGATTATCAGTGTTCCATTCTTCCTACCCTGCTCAACTTTAAAGCCTATCTTGAACAGTAAGACTCGTAACTTTGGTTTCTGCAGTATGTATTGTTAAGATCATCGCTCTGAGCCTACCAGTGCCACAAACTGCCAAATGTAATGAACTGTTGGGCTTATTGGCTAGCTTTTGTCTATGTCACCACGAGAATCATCTTTTAATTCAAACAGCTGTGAACAACACCTGCACATAATGGTGTTCAGTTCAGACTCCTATTCAATACAACTGCTAATCGGCATTTTTTGTTTGTGCTGGGTTGTCGCGGTGATGCAATATGGCACGAAAAGGCAACTTACCTATCACTTGACGGGCCTCCAATAGCAAAAATCAATTGAAGCTAGGCTTTAATCCTGGTAAGAACACCTAAAGTGTGTATACCATATAGATAATTTAATTTCTGACAGTGATTAGTGAAAACATACTCATTTCCTTATTAAATTTTGAATTTAAAAAAATTGTTTGTAACAAATGCCAATAAGTGGTGTCTAAATTGAAATGCTTTCACATGTGGAAAATACCCTTCTTTCAAACAAAGGTGAACTTTGTGCCATTTATTAATTTGGAATGTTTGTAGTTTCTGTCCAAGTTTACGTGTAGATAACTCTTGAATAATACTGGAGCCTTAAGTCCAACACTACTGTTACCTTTTTGTTAGATGATAGATTTCTTGTATTCTTTATGCAGTCAGGTAATTTACTTCTACACAATACAACAACACTGCTTTTTAACATACTCTGTCAGAGTCTTGTTCAAAAGAATCATGGTCTTGCAACATCCGAACATTTAGTGCAGCGAATTAACACATTTGATTAAACAATATAGTGTTGTAACAAATGAAATCTCAGTTTATATTTTTAATTTAAGGCTGCATTTTGCCCTATTCAACGGGCTAAAAAAACAAAAATTAAATTGGACCTTTTACTGTCATAAGATCTGAGTCATAACAATCCTTATTGTAATAGAATTTCATTTACATTACAAACCGAAGTCACTAGTAATGCATACATGCCATTTTGTAATTCACAATTTTAGGGTTACTTAGTGAACTTTACCATTTTCTCGAGTCAATGTGTATTTCTATGTTTGTGTTCGTAACAGAAGTAGAATCCTATCACTGTGAGAGTAAGAAGCCTGATTTTATTTTCAATGGTTAGCCAGCTGCCAGCGGATGGTTCCAAGGACTCCAAGGTCAGATCCTTGGCAGTCAGTAAGGAGGAATTTGTCAAAATTACACAGTCATGTGCTCGTTTATGCACGCATGCTCAATTTTCATTTAACTATGAATTGGTAGAAATGTAGTCTATGCGTGATTTTTACAGTCATTATTGAATATGTATGTTATAGATAGCAATGATGATCACCCTGGCTTTGACAGTGATGGTGAACCCATCAGTGAAATATTTCGGAAAAAGTTACATGTTGGCTACGGTAAGTCTAACCAGTTTTTGAAACAAATTCTTATCTGTTCAGTTTGTTATAAACCCAGTGTATCTAAAAAACTTTTGAATTGGTCCACTTGTGGTTTTAAATTGGTGACATTTGTGCAAAGCTGTCCATCGTTTGTGGCCAACCTTGAGGTGAATGTAGCTGACTTGCATTTAAAACATTCCTTGTGTGTCTTTATGTGGCTGTTGAAAGAAAGTGTGACTTTGGCTGAAAGTGATGCAGCGGGGTTTTTTTTTCTGGCAAGGCGCTGGTTTCATTCGTGGTGCAGACCAGAACTTAATATCATGGCAATGGTCATTAACAAGGTCTTGGACTTTTAGAACCAGTTAGATGCTCATTATTCAGTGGATATAACTGGTTCTCAAAATGCAGATACCCGTTAGCAATTTAATGATTTGACTGTGAAGTAGTATAAGTCTGGCTTTTTCAGGCGATGACCTTTCCAGTGATGATGATGATATTGATAAAGCAGAGCAGTACCCCCGGTACCATGCCACTGTGGATGACTTGGAGGATTTTGACGACATATAGCATTCTCTTTGTGGCCGTCTGAAAACTGAAAGATAACTGGATGTCAGGCTGTGAATTCTTTTCACAGTAGGTGCTATTATTTCAATGAAATTTGTCTGTTGTTGATAATAATTGTACTATACTCGAGTCATCACTTTGATGACGTTTACTGTCTGAGAAAAAATCGGAGGCGACGTAACGTTTGTGTTGAAGTCTTTTTACTCATTTACTTTTACAAGTTGCTTACTGGTTTATTTGTGTATTATACTATCTTAATGAATAGCAGCTGAGTCATCTTTTAGTCTATTATCTGCTGTGTTTGTGAGTCAACAATGAAAACATTGGTTCTCTCGTGTAAGCATTCTAAGCACTTGTTTTCTGTCTTAATGTGTGAATCAAATAAACAGAATTTTTTACATATTAATCTTTGTTACAATAATCTCGTATTTTACAATAATGAACACAATTTCTGTAGTTCAACTATCCATGATAACATAGTCAGTTATTACTCCCTAGGTCGTGTTGCATTAAAGTTACAATCCTTATCCAATAACAGCAATATTTAAATAACAACAACTCGATTTTCAGCTATGAAGTCTCACACAGCCAGACCCTGGGCTTGTTACCACCAAACTCTAACCAAAAATTTACCAGTCATATTGGGTGAAACTGGAAAGTTTACATGAAGCATGGCACACCATTTGTCAAATTTCGAGTCCAGTCTTGAGTAAAATTTGGTGGTCACAGAGCCCAAGTATTCATAGGCTAGTAACAGTACAACATTCTTCATTTTACAAACACAAGCTCACACCATGATTTACTTATTAAGTGAAGACTACCTGTCACTTGGGATCAGTGACAAGTCCTGCTACCTATTTTGACAAGGAGAAACTACTTCACTGTGTGGCACAGGAATATACCATTGGTTTTACAAAGATATAAGTTGAAAGTCAAGTTGCTCCTTTGTCCAGTAGAAGATGGCATGAATCGATCATCAATCCCACATGATCAGTTGCCATAGTGAAAAACTACAAGTCCAAGCACACCAGCAGGCTTCAATCTGCTTGACATTGACCAGGTCCATAGTTTGTAGACATCTGAGGTGATTCTCTCCCCACAACTACATAGCACCATTACACGAAAAAAAAATGAGATCAACACAAGGTCATTTTACTTAGCCCATTTTCCATATCCTGGACGGATTCCTTTAGCATTAATACTCTCTACTACAACTCCGTGTTTAAATTCATTCCATTCACGTTTCAATTCCTGTTCCATGTACTCTTGATGGATATCATCCTGAAACAGACAAGTAATGTTAATACTATCACCAGTTCTAAACTTATGTGCTTCCTTAAACAGGAGATTGTTTCGACACTACAAGCGAATCAGTATCGAGCTTTCAAACAAAAAGTTTAGTCGTGTTTTCAACGAAGTTAGTTTTAACAAGTCACAAATTCAAGGACTCTTGCCTGCAGAGTCTCCTTTCCATCTTTTAAGGTAAATCAAAACTGTTTCTAGTAAGCTGATAGATACAATACCTTAGTCAGATTTCCAAATGTCCTTTCATTAGACTGCGTCAACAGTTGCAGTGTGGTGCTGTCTAATTCTGTAACATCAAACGTTCTGTTAGTTGAGGGCCATGCTAAGAGCTTAACGTAACTCTTGCAATATGCTTACGCTTGACACTTATTGGATTACATGGCTGGATTTTCATATTATTAAAACAAAAATATAAAAAAATAATTGCAGGCAGTCTGATACACGTTGTACCAGATGTGTGCAGGTTGCGCATGTGGGCCCATTGCACTGATCACCGGGAACCATTTTTATGCTTAATTAATATATGGCTAAAATCAAGCTGAGGAGCTAGAAATCTGACTCAAGCGTTTAGCAGTGTGGCCCAGTGGGACTCGAACCCACGACCTCGAATAAAGATTGCTATCACACTAGGCCACAATGCCTCCTCCTTCCTTAATATTAAAACAAAAGTTACATGTCTGAATTTTGACCAATCAAAAAGTAAACAGACAGTAAGTCCAGACCCATAATAACTTTTTTATTTTCGAAAAAGCAGTGAATAGTCGGACAATAAACAAAACCAATGAACGACTTCAAGGCGCATGCAATACAGGCAAGTTGGTTTGCACCAGGGTGTAATGTTTGTTATGGAAGCTAAGTTGTCAAAAGAATAGTTTATTGCAAATGAAGTTATCTGACTCACCCTCCAATTTAGCTGCATCCACTACACCCAACTCTAGCGAGGTTGCCGCCACGATTGTACATGTGATTGGTTCCTCCTGTAGAACACTAATTTCACCAAACGACTGGCATTCGCTCAGTTTTCCCATCACAACCTGTTTGGACCGTTTTTCCTAAAAATGCCACATTCAATATCCCATCAACCTTGTGGACATATGGTTCATTTTAACACACCAATTGCACTATGGAGGACCAAGAGCACAGAATATCTTCCGAGAAAGAGAGGGAGAGAAAGAGGTGACATCACCACTTTTGAGTTTTCAAATCAGATGCTAAACAATATCTCGTTGCTACTTCAAAATCAGTATGACAACGCTTATTGTTTGAAGAAGTGTCAATTTTACTGAATGACTCTGTTATCATATGACTGCACTGTGATACTGTCTTTCAATTGAATATCTTTGAAACACATTCTGATGCAGTGCTTTTTTAGATGACAAAAAATCATATTTAATTGCACTATATTTTGTTACACTCTGTTTTGCTATCGAAGTTTTATTGAATTCCATTAACTTAATGAAAAATTTACTTCTACTATTTGAGAAGTTCACACGTTCTGTGCATCACATTACGCTATGTACAATGAATGACCGTAGTCAGGTATTGAAGTTTACAGTTTTTCAAGTAATTTATTTACCTTCTTGCCATTTGGCAAAGTGTGCAGAACATCTAACTGTCTGAGTATATGACACTCTCCTGACTTTATGAATGCTATGAAGGGGGCCTTGTATCCCTCGCTGACTATCACTGAAAGAGAATTAAGAGCAACGGGTGAGCCTATCTCTCAGGTAAATCTGGTCATCTTAGGACACAATATCACACACAAAATTTTTAATAAAAGTTATAAGTAACAACAAATAAATGCTTAGTCGCTCAAAGTTCTATACCACAGCTACCATAACATGACCTTTTGTGAAAATGGACATTCACAACAATGTTCATAGCCTTTGGAAAAAATGACAATTATTTTTGTCCAAAATTGGTGAGAAATTGGAAACCAAAAGTTAATTCAAAGGTAGTGAACCTGAGACAACCCAAAGGAAAATTCTTACTGTAAAAAGGTGAAAAGTGCTATTTGCTTGGAGAAAGACTTTTATCAAGTAATGGTCTAACATTTCCTTTGGAGAAAGATTTCCATCACGTGGTACTGTAATATTTCCTAGAATTCCAAACACCCTCTTTGATATTTTGTGCATGTGTCGGAAATATCATAGGTGGATTTAGGGTAGGCCCAGGTTTAAAAAAACGAAAAACATTTTCTTGTTGTGTTTAGGGACTACGAGTAGTTTTCTTTTGGAAATAGTGATTGGCTCCCTCTTATAACATCCTAGATTTAACAGTGAAAATAGACCTACCAGTGTTAGCTGGAAAGCTGATCCAGTCAATGAGACTAGCCACCTTGACCAGGGGTTGAGCTGGCCAGAGCCTGTAGGAAGAGCAGGACTGTAGAAGATTCATCTTCTCAGTTTTGTCTCGCTGGCTGATCTGTTGAATCACCCGGGTGTAGTCTGATGCAGAGATCTTTAAGAACTCACAACCAGGCTCAAGAGTTTGTACTGACAACATTCTGGAACACAGAGTAGCACATCTTGTAATAAAGGTAAACAGAAATTTGTGACAATGCTGATGCAAGTACACAAAAAGTGCAGATCCAAATGGTAGGGGGAGAAGTCCAGGGGTGAGTGGGACCCGCCACCCTATTGGAACTTTTGTATTGATGCAACTACAGATATAAACCACAATGATCCCATGTTTGTTTTATGTTAATTTTTTTCTATGGAAAAAAACTTCATAAAGTGATAAAAGTATTGTAACTGGGTGCTGTCCAATGCCAGACCAAGTCCCCTTTATGGCAATCCAGTGGAAGTTTAAAAGATACAGAACTGGTTTCATTTGATTGATTATGGTTTACTTACTTGCTATTCGGATCTCTGTTTTCTAACTTTTCCAATGTCCCAAAACATTCTCCAACCCTGAGCTGAAACAAGAACCATCATTAGCACTGGTACAGTTCCAAGTCAAATTAGCAGAAATCATCTTCCCTTCATTTGCATTTCAAAAACGTTCAATAAATAAAATATTTCAAGAACTGCAATTAATGCTTCCCCAAACAGTTTCATTTCCAACATTACTGTGCTTTGAGGTAAGCTGATCAATAATAGATACATTAGCACCATATCTACGCAATCTAGTGAAGTATTGAAGATTTATCTTAGAAACACACTCAATTAACTGCAACTAAGCTTTCAAAGCCTCTAAACACAATTTCCACTCATACTGTGTTATCGGCATGGTACAATTTTCATTTTCAATCAGTTATTTTTTACTCAAAAATGGACATGCTGCAATTTTGCTAAGTTTGTTGCCGGGCATAACTAAATGCGTGAACTTGAAATGCAATTAAAAATGAAGTGTGTTTCTACATTATGAAATTTTTCACCAATTTGTTCCATGAGTTACTTTGACAACAAGCTAATAATAAAGAAGTACAAACCACTACAGGGATAGCTGGCTCTGGAGTTGGCACCCGGAAGTCTTTTGGGGTTCCTTTGACCCATAAGTGTGGCGATGAGCGAGCACTCACTGACCCCTTCAATAACATGTGCAGTCCTGAGCCGCCGAATACCGTGAAGTCTGGCTCACGCCAAATGTCTATTTGAGCAACCACACAAAGTTCTTTGAGAACATTTGCTGGAACTTGATTGGCTATTGATGGAAACGTTTTCACAACTTTATAAATGGTGTTGTTGTCAGCAGAAGTTCTTTCAAATGAGCTAGAAGGAAAAATAAAATGACATTTACCAAATGTTAATTATTACATTTTTCTCTCTTGTGAATGGTATCGTCACTTATATTTTGTTTTACCTCTTCTTTAATTGTTGCATTACGTAATTGTATCCATGTATCACTCTGCTGCTAATGGATGTCAAATGAATTAAATATAAGTTAATCTTGGCAAATTTCATATACAGAATATTCTTGGGAAAGTTGTTAACTTTTCCCCTATTTCTTCAGAGAGCCACAAAGGCAGTCACATATTTAGATTTCCAAAAAAAATCTGCAAATCTATCCAGAAATGACAGCAAGGGAAATTTCGATGCGTTTGTTGATTTAGATGTGAATATGATGCCAGATAGTGAGATACAGAGACTGATCTTTGGCGAAAACAACTACTTCATAGTGGCATTGTAGAACACAGCAGTTACACAGGTGATAATTGAGAGGTCATACTTTTATATATGGCATCAATACAATGATTGTTACGGTTCATAAGTTCACTTAAGTGATTTTTTTGGATATTTGAACATAAAGAGTTATGTTTTAAGACAAGTAAAATTGTCATGTTTCATAACACAGATCACTTACAATTTCCTGAGAAGTCTGCGTAATGTTTTAATTCTTTCATTTTTCACAGCCTCTGGAACTTCGCTCTTTCTTTCCCTGCGTAGATGCTTTGTATAATCCCGAATGTCATGTGAGAATGATTCAACTGGATCCTGAACTTTATTCTGTTTGTCTGTTTCATCAGTGAATGACCCAAGAGTTGCAAATGACTCCAGAGACTTCTTCAAACTAAAAAATAACAAACAATTAAGATTTTACAGTTTTGAATCATTAACTTGAATTAAAATTCAACGAAAATGAATAACAGCCACTTCTAAACATCAATTAACCGACTAGATTTTTCAAACTAAAATCAACAAAAATGCATGATGACCAGCCTCTGAAAAAGCATCCGCATTTGTCAACAGTGTTTGGAGCAAATATATTAAGCAAGTGGGCTTTGAAATCACCAAACTGCAATATACATGTTGCATGAGGCAAAGATCTTAATATATAGTGCTGAGAATAATTACCTGTAGGTCTTTTGTGAAGAATAGGCCATCCTTAATCATGCATACCAAAGCCTAGCTGACTGATACGGACATAATGAGCTCCAAAAAATTTCTCAGAGCCTGTCCATAACATTAAAGAAAAGATTTAAACAATTTGTGTTAATGTGGTTAATGTGCCACAAGATAAAAAAATAACTCAGCAACCTCACACGGCATAGAAAATTAGGATGACAAATTCAGCAGAACAAAAAGTCTTTCAAAAACCAAATCACAAGGTTCAGCTAATTGACCAATTTAGTTCATGGTCTCACTTGTGACAGACCATCTAAAGTGATAAGATGATCATGCTCACCTGTCATTTACTCAGCTTACCTGTGATTACTTGCATGTGTCGATAGTTCTATAGGAACCCTCTTCTCCGGTTGTATGAACATTTTCTTATAATTTTGCATGAAGTATTGATGCGCTTCTTCTGTTGAGGATTTAACTCCCCTGAAAAATGGTCATGGAATACAGTAAAATTATGCTACTTTTAGCAGACGATAGTAATTTATCATTAGGAATCCTAATTCAAAAGTGTCTAATATGGTGTGCCATAAACGTCAAAGTTTAACGACAGAATTGCATAATCATCTATAATCCTTATCCAAACTTCAACAAATGTAGCTAGCTTACCTTCTTCTAATTCCATCTATGTTGCATAACCAGCTGAGATTCTGATAGTCGATTTGAGGTTGCTGGATATCAGGAACTGTAAAAGGATAAAAAAACATGGAGGAATATGAAGACAGTGCCCGAGATTCTTCATTGTACTGGTTGCACATAGCAGTCACTGGTCTGTATCCTCCCAGTGTCCATGGGAGTTTATTTTGATTTGTTTGAACATATCTCTAGTATAAAACAAAAGTAAAGAGGTGAGTAGTGTACAAAGTGGTGAGACTGCGAACATGATCACCAAAGCTGCAAACCTCGCCACACTCTTCCAGGGCATCTGCATTCGGCCAAATCACAATCAAGGTCCATAATTTCGGTGGCCACTTTTGGTGAAAAATGAAGGTTGTCATACAACCGTAAAAGCTGGGATATTTTAAAGTACCAAAATTTTTTTGCACAAGAACCACTGAATAAAAATTGTTGTTTTTAAAATGGCCACTCGTAACGTTAAAAATGCATGAAATTCATAGACAAAAACATGCATAAATTTTTCAAATATTGTCCGATTTTGATGATTCTTTTTTTAATTTCACAACTAAATAACTCTTTGCATAATGAGATTCAGTTGGCATTTGGTAAGTGACCAAAATAATTATTTTAGACCGTAACACAGTCAACTCTCGAATATGGACCTTGATTGTGATTTAGCCGTCTGCTGTCTAATGGCATATAAATTAGTCCCTTCTTTACTTATGGTGAATACTAGAGGCATGTTCTAACAGGTCAAAATAAGCTCCCATGCCAGTGCTCAGCTCTAAACTTACAGCAGAACTTAAGAACTCATGTACTGTCAGTGCCTTCCAGGCCTGCACTGCACGTGGTGAAATTCCTACTGCACTGTAGTCTCTACCCATGACAATGTGCTCAAAACTGATTATCTACTTAACATACTCAAGTAGGCCGGGTCAGAGTAGTTATGAGTTATGGATATTTGTCCATGCTGACTAGTCGAGAATAAGACAAGCAAGCAGATGAGATGAGATAAACCAAAGCAAAGGGCAAAGTAGGCAATGACCATCGCCTCTGCTTCGGGCCAACAGAGGCGATGGTCATTGCCTAAGCCTAAGCCTAGGCCGGGCAAAGGCAACTGGAATAATAACCAATAACCTGATAACTCACGTTTGTGTTGAGTGCTCCTCAAATCTCTGTCACTCCAAGATCGCTTAGGTTTGGGCGATGAATAGTTAACTAACGACATTTTGCAACAGACGTCATATAAATACGAATCTCAGTCAAAGAAGTGCTCTCTTGCTCTCAGTCAATTCAACTCCGGAACTGTTGACATGTTTCCCCAACAACAATTCTCGGAAAGTCACGAATAATCACACATTGAAAAGGCTGTTGTATGAAATTTCACTAATAGGACACATGCCACTTTATGAATGTTTTATTATGTTTAATATATATCACTAATTAGTGTTCATACTTCTTTTGACTCAATATTTTGAAATATATATGTAATTATATTACTTTTAGAGTCACATTACTGTCACGTGATTCATCATTGTCCGGAAGTAAAAGTGAAAGACTATCAGAACGTCTGCTAGAGTAAAATTCTCGTCGATTTTTCCACCAATTGCCGAAGCACGTCTCGTTGAAGGTGAGTAATATACGCTGTGCTGTGTGCTGATGGTCCATGCTCGTTTGTATGGCCACTTTGTAATCTGCGCTAAGACTGTTGAAAGTTCGTAAATCAAATGTGTAAACAAGTGTTGTGTTAGGCAATGACCATCGCCTCTGTTGGCCCGAAGCAGAGGCGATGTAGAGGCTATAGGCGCTCTGTACGCCGGAAGCTTTTCGGCGAATTATGCCTCGCACCGACTAAACCATCAAAATCACGTTGTTACAAATACCTTTTGCGCATAGAGGAACACCTTAGGAGGTTGTCGATGTGTTTAATTCATTCCAACTCGAACAAATACTCCCGTTATGAAACTTTTTCTTCGAGCAGTCCCTATTTCAGTTCCCAAAATCGTGAACTCAACTTTTTTATACTGCGCACGCTCCAATTCATGACCTCAATCTTTAAATAGGCCAAAGGTGAGCCATTGCGGTCTTGGCAGTCAAATGTTCGTTTCCAAAATGCCACCACTTATACTTGTCTTTAATTGGCGTTACTTGAAACTGATTGTATTTCAATGAATCATTGTTTGTATTTGATAAAAACAAATGCTGTTGATATGACATTTAATAGTCTTTTTGCACATATTTGACATTTTAATGTTTAACAACACGGCAAATGCACGGCTGGTTCCCGGCAGCACGTACGCGAAGGGCGGGAACTTCAGCTTTCAAAGTTCGCCGGTAGGTCCGCAACTTCTGACCTTCGGCCTGGTTAAAAAAATGAAAAAGTTGAGTTCACGATTTTGGGAACTGAAATAGGGACTGCTCGAAGAAAAAGTTTCATAACGGGAGTATTTGTTCGAGTTGGAAGGAATTAAACACATCGACAACCTCCTAAGGTGTTCCTCTATGCGCAAAAGGTATTTGTAACAACGTGATTTTGATGGTTTAGTCGGTGCGAGGCATAATTCGCCGAAAAGCTTCCGGCGTACAGAGCGCCTATAGCCTCTACATCGCCTCTGCTTCGAGCCAACAGAGGCGATGGTCATTGCCTAGTGTTGTGTAGAAGGCATAGTTCAGCATAATAGACTACTGACTGTATAGACAGTGCAGTTGTGATACCTAGCCAGCTAGCTGTATGAAGACGAGACAACTATCGTCAAAATACAACTAGGTACCACTATGTGCTCAGTGCAGACAATTGCACACAACCTGGGTAGTTCTGCTCGTCACCTCGTTGTGAAACTATATCAAAATGTAGAGCTCAACGGTGGTGCTGCATGCAAAATCTGGGACTCAACAGACACTCACCTTGGCCGTTACAGCTGTTAAGAGAAAAAAATCTAATGAACGTCATTTTGTCATGTACTTTTCCGTCTTTTTTAACATTTAGTAAAGTATGTCATTGTATGTGCCATTTCCTTAATTTTTGCAGCATCTCTCAGGAGATGATGACAACTTTGCAGCAGCAAAATTTGTTCTGAAATTTGGTTTGCTGGTACTAGAATATTCAAAAGTTGTAAAGAAATGAAACCAGTTGCGATAATTTGTTGTGACATGTATGCAACCTCGTGTAAGAAGAACAGTTGATTGAATATTCAGTGAGAAAATAATAATAATAAACTTTATTTAAAGAGGATAAAATTACAATAAATGTCAAACATGCTTTAGCCAAAGGCCACCATCTTGTCTGTGGTATGCTAGCATGGCCCTCTGCAAAATAAACTGGCCAATAGGTGACAATCTTTCATGACGCCGAAAGCCAATGCTCCACATCTTTAGCAGCAGAATAATGGTAGAACTCCAATTTTTCCGAAACCAGTAAATAATTTAATTTACTCAAAGTAGAAGGTGGATTTCAATGACACTAATTTTTGTCAGATTTTATTTGATCATTTTTTACCCACTTTGGCGCAAAGCTGTATATTTAGTATACAGCTTTGCACCAAGGTCAGTAGACGTTGTGCTTCCCGGGGAATAATATGAGCCTCTGTTAGCCACTCGCTAATGGACAATTGCCTATTAGCTGAATGGTTAACACGCTCGCCGCTTGTATCAGGGTCTCTGGTTTGATTCCCGGGTAGGGCAATCTCAGCTATTAGTACAACAATTGGCGTAGTTGGCAAAAGGATGATATACTGAGGAAGCACTGCCAACTTAGAGGCTTGCGAACCTCGGACTGAGCATAATGGGTGTGGATCTGGGACACAGGAGAGTGTTGGTGAGGGCAAATTCCAGGGCACATGGTAGAGTCACTGAGGGCAAATTCCAGGATGCTAGGGTGTTGCTTGGATCTACCGCCAGGAGGCGCGCCTGTTTCGTAGGGAAGGGAGTAATGTTGTAGACGTGCTTCTTGTGAGTCATATGAGCCTCCTTTAGCCACTTGCCAATGGCAATTGCCTATTAGCTGAATGGTTAGCATGCTCGGTGTTTTTTTCGGTGTTGGTGGTTCGATTCCGGGGTCAGGTAATGTTGGCTATCAACACAATGAAAGATTTTCTCTCGACAACCAATCAATGACAATGCACAAACAAGATAGATAGACTTACAGAGATACATAGATAAATATGTATTTAAAGCCGAACTTAGGTAGTACAGCAAGTAAACAGTACTACCATACCACAGACAAGATGGTGGCCTTGCCATAAGCTTCATTAGCCCTCTATACACTGTAACCTTTTCAACAACACTCTTACCAGCCAGCTAGCTTTATGAAGACTAATGTCAAAATACAGCCAGAAATCGCTGTGTGTTAACTACTCAAAGTCCGCAAAATGTGACATCACCTAGGTAGTTCTGCTCGTCCCTTCATTGTGAAACTTATGTATGTATGGAAAGCTAATGATGCAAAATCTGGGAGTCTGCCAACCAACACTTGACACTGCCTGTTACAGCCATTTAAGGTTATCTCAAACCTTATTTAGTGACTTCCATTCTAACTCATATTTCAAAAAACCAAGCAATTTGGTTTGTTGGTAATGATAAACTTAAAACGAAACGAAATCAATTCCAATAATTTGGTGTGAACTATACACAACCTTGGAGAAAGTACAGTTGATTGAAGAATCGGTGTAAAGGGAAAGTTGGCAAGTAGGTGACCCGCCGGACGCTCTATTTCATGGCGTTGAAAGCCAAAGGCTTCTTACCTCTTCACAAATTTAGCAGCAGCATAATGGTAGAACGGCAATTTTTATAGCATTGTTTGCTAATTGTGAAAATCTTTGATATCCGTGCATACATTTCATTTACTTGTGACGGGGAATTAGTGATGATTACATCCAGCAGAGTGGAGGTTTCCTTGAAAGAGGGTGCAGATTTTAAAACATTTTTGTAGCAATAAACATTTAAGAAATCAGACAACCTTTTCTGTTTGACTAACATATTTATGTTGAAGTAACCTGAGATAAAAATGGACTTTGCTTCAAATTGAACACACATTTTTGTGTAAGTTTATGATATGAGTATCTCCTACAGATGGTGGCTTGTAAAGCGCTTAGCATAGCCTAGTCTTGGTGTAGCAAGGTCTGTAAAAGCTATTCTCATGGCATGTACTGTTATTTTTTTATTTTTACATGTAACTAACCTATGCGAAATATAACCATTCAATAAGAGTACTTTATCGTTTTTTGCTGGGTTACGCCACGAGCTATGTTGCAGAGTAAAACAAGATGAGGATTGTGACTAATGTCATTTATTATGACGTGGGTAGAAGAACTAAAGAAGACTCTGCAAGATGAGTGTGGAAAAAATGCCATTATGGCTTAAGAGAAATTATTGTCAAGCTTTGTTTGAGATAGGGTTAAAGGGACATTCTCATCAAGAAAAGTATTTAATAAGCAGTAGAGTGAAATCAAACCACCTGACTCCACAGCAGTAGCAGACGAATGGTGTACCTGAGCCAAATCCCACGTGTTAAATAGCAGAGTAGTATGTATTTAAAAGATAAAGACACCTGCCTTGATTTCAGCAAATGTGTGCTACACAATGGTGAGAATTTGTGATTTGTAATGAAATCACAAAAACTCAACGAATTTTGTTGTTTTAGAGCTTTGGTCAAAGTTAATAATTTATCCTTCTCAATAATAATCACAAATTTACGTTTTTCACCCGTTTTTCACGTTTCTTCAAAAGGTCAAAGTTTCTTAATTGTTTAGAGATCTCTTCAAACTTTGAAGACAGAGAATTTATGTTTTCATATTCAAAAGAGAATTTATGTTGGTTTAATTTCTGAAAAGTTTTCAAAAAATATGTGATGTCATCAACTGACAAATCCATAACAGGTAGGTTGGCTGGTTCCTCAGCACAGCAATCATTGTTTCTGAACATTGTCTTCCCAAATTCCAATCAAGTGTTCAATTACTCATTTATAGCTCTCATGAAAACCTTTGTAGGTGCACAAACAAATGCAAAGACATCTCCTGTCCAAAGTATGTAATTAATATCAGACGTTTAACCGGATGTTATACAAGTCTGGTCTGGAATGTATGGCTTCTCACCTTACATTTATCCATTAACTGAGGCATGAGCATTACTATTCCCTAATGTTGTATCAGTTCAAGATAGGATTTACTGTTGTGTTGTTTCATTAAAATCATGAAACTCAGATTGTAAGAATTTCTGTTCATTTTCTAAATCCCGCGAACTCGTCAAATTCCTGCTAAGTACTCGTGGAGTGAGTCACTTTGACAATTAACTCGGAGGATCCATAATCTTGCAAACTCATTTTTCAGCTCACCTGACTGAGACTCAGCAGCAATGCCTGAAGCAGCTTACAGTACTGCTGCATCGGATGCAGTTTTATCTGCGACTGCGTATTATGCTGCGTATCAACTTTACCTCAGCAACAAGTGGGGCTCAGTGGCTTTTCTATCCGTTGCGTTAGCCGCTACTGCTGGAGTAGTCCGATTCTCCCTGAACAATCCCTCCGCAAAAGTCGTCACTGTTCATAAAATGCTGGCATTCATGTCCTCCGTTCTAGTTGGAACGTTTATTGTAGCTAGTTATCATATATCAAACCCACAAAACATATTTGCATGTGTTATTTCTGCTTTGATGATGGTGATAATTGTCAAGTGTGCTGATGCAGTTTTACATCGCTTTGGAAAGGAAATTGCAACGTCAATTGTGAGTGGACTTGGCATCGTTGGGATTGTGTTGTGGAATATATGGCTAATGAACATATATGGAATTGTCGGTGGCATGATGTATGTTATTGCTGGAGTTGTCGTGGGAACAGATGGTGACATGGGAGGAATACCCTGTGTGGATGTATTTCATTATATTCTTGCATTGGGGAACATCATTTTGTTGTGGAGTCTGATGTAATTGTTGTAAGGCGGTGATTTACATTCTTTCACAGCTTGGGTAACGAGAGATGTGTCTGCATTTGAATTGTACTAACAATTGTTTTATTTACCTCAATCCCTCTCTCTTTTGCCTACCTTTGCAAGACCCTGGCCCTCTCCCTCTCTCGTGAACATGTGCTTGAACTGCGCAGGCCAAACGTAGTTGGACAAAATGACTAGGCATTTCTTGCCATGACGGCTGTGTCTAAGTAGATTTCAGTGTCATGGTGACCATACTTCACTCACTTGGCACTAAGAACGACTAAAAAGGTAATAAGATAGAAATGCTTTTCAATAAACAAATTAGGATTTTATCACAATTTCCTGTAATTTTCGCTGTAGCTGTCGTGACGACTGGGAAAGGTTTTTGGTCAGGTTGCTTTTGACGAGCACTGCATTATTGGAATACATGGTTCACCATCAATTATTATGAAAGTTTGCATTAGGTACTTGTGCAATGCTGAACATTTGTGTGGTATTTTCGTGTGGTTCATACTGTCAAATTGTCATGTATGTTTTCTATGACATTTAAGTTTTGAAACGTGTAGTTTAACATTTACGCGTCATTAAGTTGTTTTCACACAGGTGAAAACTTCTTTAAAGAGTGATTTTTAAACTTAGGCAAGCATATTCCCATTGTTCTTCTAGTTCAGCGCTTACTATTTGTGATGTCTGAATTGTTTGTGAAGTGTGTAATTTTTGTACTAAAAGTTTTGAGTCGGTGCTGTTTTAGCCCCAAAAATGGGCAAAATGCATTGTACGCTTTTTAAGTGATTTTAACCAAGCTTTTAACTGAAAACCTCTGCGCCAATGTACTTGAATGATGTCAAAAGCAGCCAGCGCACATTTAATTGTTTCTTTGTCTAAGTTGCAAACTTAAAAGTTGATCAAGTCACTGTAACTTCACCAAGTCTTGTATTAGAATCAATCAATGAACTTAATGTTTTCATGCATGGTACAATCACTCTCTCGTTAATTTTGCACAAAAATAATTGCCTTAATTGCAATTTTTCGTTTTTCAAAGGTCGGCTACTGTGCTAAAATTTTCAAAATTTTACACAAGTTTAGTTTTGTGATAGCTGTTTACTGCAGTGTGAATCGTGCTAATGATAAAGTTTTTCTTAACATTTATTTTTTTGAGAAATTTCTACATGTCTGTCTCCTTGTGTGCTAAGTTGATGAACATTTACCATGCGTGGAAGGCAAACGTTTTCGATGTTACCTTTACTAAGAATGATATTTCTCATTGTCCATTATTTTTCTCTAGCACTCTATTACAATTCAGGCAACTACATAATGCAAACCGTCCAGTAAAAGGCCTGGGCTTGTCTGCATCCGTGTCAATGGAGCAAACACAATGATGAAGTGACTATTGAACATTTTGTATGTCATTGTCTTTGCTCAGGAGATGTGTGCCCTTTGTTAGCCCATCTTCATCGCTTTTATTGTTGCATGCAGAACTGCTGAGGGATAGAGAGATGGTAAAGGTTACAAAAATATTGTTGCTTGCCCTAAAGTCTCTAAAGTACATCCCTGTCAAAAGCAACGATAGCGCTGTTTGGGGCTTTAAATGATACTGTAACTTCTATTTTTAATTAGTGCTCTGGCTATTTTTCTACATGTATCTCATAACTTAGTTAAAAACAATAAAAGTAAAAGTCACAAGTTTCAATGTTTTATTTCCTCCCCACCACCCATAGTAAAACTGGAAAATCACGTTTTCTTAACTTTTAAAAGTTTGAAATTTCAATGTATGACCAACTTAGCCCTTTGCTTAACATTTAATTCAACTACACTACCGTGTATCTCTTGACAATAAATTAGACCAACTTAAAATAAATACAATGCCAACAGAATAAATAACTGTACAAAGTCTACATAACACTAATCTCTTGGGGAAAAACAACTGTCCATTGACAAAACACAGAAAAATACAATTAGATAGCTTAACTCAACTAAAAGACATGATGTATAAGTCGATCTCGAGCTTGTGCACATCTTATATAATGGGTGAAGTAAAAAGTTAAATTGGTTGGTATATTGTTGAAGAAATTAAATTCTTGTATTGAATGCAATACAGTGCTGCTACGTGTAATGCAACCCCACCTTCAGGGTTTCTGAGTAACAATTCTTTACATTACATAGAAACTGGCCTTTAGTACCACAGTATAGGTGTCATCCTAGTGAAATACTGGGCTATAGTGTATAATGTACACAGTTTATGGTGCCTAAGTCAAGCTAAACACAAACCAACCTACATCACCTGCATTTCTTAAGAGTGCTGTTAGGTAGGAGTCAAAACTAGGACCACTACACTGCAGTCACGCCGCAGCATATGCCAAAAGTAATCGAAGCATTGTTTCGGTGTCATGAGGTATAACTTCTACAAACAACAGAAACGATGGTTATTATCATCTGTCAAGACTCGCTACTCAGATTGTAAAAGACAAGGAGTATCATATTTGCAAAATAAGATCCAAGGTGGATTTTTGACCCACTTCTGTTAACATCTTTGCCAGTGTGCTAACCTTTTTGCAACACAGTGGGAATCCATCTAAGGTTTTCAAGCCAGATCTCACGCTGAGTTTTCGAATGCAGGGGTGCTGACCTGATGCGAGGTTATGCAGCAAGATGGGAGTTAGTACTGTTTGCTTTCACTACTTAGTGGGAAGCTCGCGTTTTTTCAGCTTATTTTGCCCATTTTGATGCACTGTACATGCAAATTAAATGCACACAAGTAACAGGCAAGAAACAACAAAATGCTTGACACAAATAAAGCTTACATAATGGAATGGGACAGCGCTAGCATTACGGGCCAGAAGCTAACGATGACTCAACTGGCTCATCATATCTGAAGGCAGACAACACTGAATCAATAAATTTCCGAATGTTACTGAATTTCAATAGCAGGGTCTAGATGCATTAAACTTATTTACATCAAGTTGCAACAAGACCTAACTTTTGTAATTTTTGCATCAAATGGTAAACCACAGTAGCTAAAAAATAAATTTTGTTTCTGATTTTTCTATTTAAACACTCAGAATTAATCCCCCTCCCACCAGCACACCTATGCAGTCATTTGACTTTCAGAAATCAAACTTGTTATATCACTCACACGTTTCACTGATTTTAATTTCTTTTCAACTCCGTAAAGACTACCTTGACTAAATCTCAAAAGTCCTCCTACTTCTGAACGTGGAACATGATTAAACGGAAGTTTATTGTTTTTCCCGCCAATACTTTGTTGCATTCTGAAGAACTAATGAGCGGCAAGCGGAGATAATCTGTCTCCGTTTTGTCGTTGCTGAACTCAAAGCGGTAGATTTTGGGTTCCACTTTCATTTCACCATACGGACCCTTCAAGATAATGTAGTGCACTTCCATTGGAGTTTGAGCGCGGCTCTTTAACCCCAGCTGATAGGACAATGTACGATTGTGGGTCTGTGCTGGATTCTTTGTGTTGTCGTTGATGCGGGCTTTGATCACCCACTGGAAGTTGAATGCAGAGAAGCGGCTTGTTTCATAAAACAATTTTGTGATGAAATCGTCAGTTCGGTATGGTTTCAACTGTAAATCTGCAAGAGACATATATCACATCACCATCAACAGTAACTCGAGTGTTCAGCTGAACTGATGCACATGACTACTCCCGGGGTACTCCCATCCACCCATAACGCTATCTTATTGCGAAAGACCGTCCCGAGTAGCCAGCATGGCCACTCGGGTCGGTTGCAGGTTTTCATATGGCGGAACATGTTTTTCCACACCCATGCACAAGCTGATGGCTTTAAGAGAAGCATCTCTTAATGGAACATGAAACATCTATTTTCATTTTCAGAACAATAACCCATACAACATGAATGGATAACAGCCAATTTAAATTGGGTAAAAAAAGTGTATCTCAACTTTTAGTTCCTGAAGTCACGGAGTTTGCATCACGGCCATTTCGTGTTATGTAAAGGGTGAATGATTTTCACGACCAGTTTCCCTACGAATGAGTGCCTTTTCTCACATAATTCCACATAACGTTTACGAAAAAATCAAATGGCTCACTTTCAGAGCTATAACTCTACTGTCAAAAGTTTTTCCCAGTACAGAACAGTTTTGAATGTTAAGTATACTTTTAAGTCTTTTCTTGTAAATAGTGTACTCATTTTTGAAAACACTACCATCTCTTGTACTGTTTCGGCATATTAGTTAAAATTTCAGCCAACCAAGAATGAAAGATGAGATTCATGGAATTAATCCCTACAAAAGGGTGGTGTAATAGAACCCTATGGCAGGATAACTTTTCATGGAAGCTACCTGCAAATAGATGCCCTTTCTCGAATCAGCAGTAATTGACTTAAAATAAAAAAGTCAAACACAATGTAAACTGTTTATACTAACCATTGAATGTTATCTTTTCAAAAGATAGCAAATTGAAGATATTGTTAAACACGTTCATTTCCGTCTGCTTTTTCTCATCAGTGGTCGAAAGAGAGTCCATGATTTCAAGTGCAGATTTGTTTGGATGGTGGCAGTCATTTTCATGTTGGAGAAGTTCATGATAAGGTCCTGTCCAAGGACAACCTATACGGGAATACTTGCACTCTGTTATCCTGTTGAAAAAAAAAGATGTTCCAGATTAAAAATTTCACAGTTAGGTAGACCTCCTCAGGTAACAGCTCACCTGCTTGGGATGGTCGAAAGTCAAAATTCCTGAGCAAACCGTAAGTCTTTGTTCAGCAGGATGACCACCCCTACATATTAGGCATTAAGGTTAATTGTCCAATGAATCAAAACGTTTGCTCCCACTTTTTCACTATTTTAACTGAATGTACTAGTCTAATCAAATTAGCGATAAAAGCCTGGTGACTTTATAGTCTCTCACAGTGAAGTCCCTAACATTGCATCACCACCATTTTGTATTATGCAAGAAACATTATGGTGTTTTCCCGTTGAGTCCAACTTGTTCGATTGTAGCACAACAACAAGTTGGGAGGATGACCTCTGTAGTCAGTATCTTATACTACTGATTAACTCCATTCTGGCATTTATGGTTGGAGGGCCAGCTCTCTTTTGTTCGATAATTGCTCTAATCTCCAATAAGATCATATCTAGCCTGACTGGGCTGTGCTGTTAAAAATAATAAAAGTTAAGTTATAACATCTTTGAACACAAACCAAAGTTATGACAATCTATTCTTTCCGAATGTACCAATTCGCACTAGGATTGACTGCATTCATATGTGGTCAGTAATAAGCCTGGTAGATAATTGGCCTGCTTGTTGTCATACAAGACAAAAGACTGTGCTTGGTAGTTACAAAGAAGCTAGATGTTATAACAGGCTCACAACCGCTCTATGTCTGGTAAAGTGCTCACAACCGTTCTATGTCTGTTAAAGTCACGGAATGGGAGAACGCCCTAATGGCGCACACACATCTGTTATGACAGCGAAATGATAAGGCCCAGAATTTGTTCAACATTTGAGTGAAAACATGGTACATAATATTAGAGGTAAGACAAAATAATCTAACTTGTTTTTCTTTGATTCAAATTCATAGAATTAGACAGAAATATGGCAATTTTTCTAATGACTTTTAGTTAAAACACTAGAAAATGAATTTTTAATTCAGGAAATATTTCTCAAAATACATGAATCAAAACTACTTGAATTTTTTCACCACAATGAAGTGAAAGCCTTTGAAAAAAATAATTGCTGTCCAGTACAACAAAAACAAAATAACAATTTCAGCATTGAAACGATGTTCAAAATCTTAAAATAGCAGAACTGTTGGTAACGTGAGTACTTTTAGCAGTGCTACTATCACCCGACCATACAACAGCCGACCAAAATTAGCAGATGACGTACTTGCCGGAAATAATACCAGATAATTTGGCTAGGTGTCGCTAGTGAATAACGGCGTAACGATGTGCGGAAGAGCACAGATTTCGTCCATTGAAAGTCTACAGAGTAGGTGGTACATGTACTATAGTCTATGCTTACACTGCTCACTGCTCAGATTCCCTTAGCCCCCCCCCCGAGACAACTTTTATATTGCCTATTTAGCACACCCTTTGTATTGATGTAGATCTGAGCTAATGAAGTGGAAGGTAATAGCTAGCACTACTTTCTTAGCAATGGTGGTTGTTATTACACCCAAATTGTTTTTTTCTGGCATTTGCACAGAGTTAAAGCCTGCAATTGGAGAGTAGTTGTAACTTGGGACATTTTAAATATTACAAAAAGACTAAAAAGCTAATTTGCGTTGATCTTGATAAAGGATCACTTCCCAATGGAACGTTGGTTTGAAATATGTTTCATACCTGTTTTCATTACTTTATTTTTAATACTCCTGTCTACTTGTTTTTTCTTCTTACCGGTTAGGGTAGCTATCATTTTATTTTGTTTTTAAACAAAGTATCGAAACAACTTAGAAGTCAGTTAATTGTGAACCCATCCCTGAAATTTCCAGATTACAGCTATACCAAACATGTCACAGCAAACAAAACTACACGTGCCATTAGTTCAAGTTCAATCATAAAATACATAGAAAAGTGCAGCTATCTTGGTGTTTATAGCCAAACTGAAGGTTTGGAACCTCTGGGCAATTTTGGGGGCAGTACTATTCTAGCTTTTCCTCAGTCATAAAAAATAAAATACCAGCTCTTGCCCACCGTCCAACCTCATCCACTGCTTGCATTCTCTCGTTGACTACAAAGCTAGCCATGTTCTTGTCTTCACGTGTTCCATTACAGCTACAAGCTATCAAAATTGGGGCATTTCTGTGAATATTAGTTTTCCGGTTAGTGTACTACTCCTCGAGTAAAGTAGTTCGGCATGCACTGGGCCATAAGCTATGTTTTAAAAGTTATTGACATCTAACTTAGTCACTGTGTGATGTTTATAGATGTTTCAGTGTAACTTAGTTGTATATTAAAAGAATACCCACGATACTGTTAACTCTGATCAGCATTTGTAAATGCACCCAGTATATCAATATGCACAGTCGTTTATCTTTAATCGTACCCAATGTTCATAGTTTTTAGCTCAATAGTCATCGATTTTTAAATATCGAGAACCACACTTGGTTGTTTTTTTCCATCAGAATACTGCTGTGGTATTTGTTTTTAACAAAAACTGTTGGTTAACGCATTTTGAAAATTCGGCAGTATCTACAGGCAGAGATGTTTACTACAGTTTATGGTCGGGAAATTACACTTAATTGGCTCTTGCTTGCACTGGACGATACGGTCATCGCAACTGAGTCCGACAGTGGTGCCGCTCTCTCTTTGATCCCGGTAAAAGCCACTCAGAAGGACGAGTGGTGAAAAGTCACGCATGTCTTAAGAAATGCATGACTTTCGTGTAAGCGTATTCAGTATTCACGACATGATCAGACTAAATTTCATTTCTCCGGCTTGACCGGTAATGTCACATCATGATGGGTTTACAACTGGTCATACCGAACTATACACTGGATATGGTAAATCCACAAGTGCTCAGCCATCATGAAGGGCAATTCTGGGAAATTTTGTCTCAGTTTTTGTGTGCACTGTATACCTTTCTTGACAGAGCTCCTTTTGGTGGTGGTCGAGAACATTACGTGGTAACTTCTGATTGCAGAACTGACACTCGGAGGGGAGTTCACACAAAGCCTTCTCCACAGCCAGGTTCCGCGTGCACGATTTGCTGATCTCACAACGACAACTGGGGCAAGTGCTGGTCTCGTCCTTCAACCGTGCATCTGCCAGGAGATGAGAAAAGCAGGCCGCACACATCAAGTGACCATTCTGACACTAAAAAGAAAAGACAGCAGATATAGCAATTACTTTGATTTAAATCAATTTACTGTCATCATGAATTGAAACACTATATACGGGAAATGGCCGACTTATTAGGATTCAGGCGATACTTTCAGATACTATGGTTTTATATGCACTGTTTTCCAAAACGTGGTCAGGAATTGCTTCTATTATTTATTAACAAAAACAAATAATCTAGAAAACTGTAACAGCATTTTTGAGATTTCATCTTGAACGTATAGTCCTAATTTGGTCCTTAGTAAATGCAAGGTGGCCATGATAAATCTTAAGATCTTCAGAGACTTCAAACTGGACACACTATTTTACAGATTTGAAAAGGCTACACCAAAAGAGCGAAGAAGTGAAAACAAACTAATGTCTCGATTTATTAGGCAACTTTTATCTTAACGACATCAGATTAATGTTGAAGAGCATAAAAATGCAGGTCATCCCACTAAACAAAAACTCGCGGTTTGCTCAGGAATTTCGACCTACCCGAGTACACGCGTTACATCATACTGCTGCTTTGCTATGAATGTACCGTACTTTTATATTTGACTAAAAAGCATGGTCACATAAACCACTTATAATGGGAGATTGGAATAAAGCCAAAAACCTACTTTTGCAGGTTTCATACTTCTGCTGAGTTCAGTTGAATTCTATAGCTTTTTAGATTATTTTGCTATGCACGGACCTGTCAATACAGTCTTCAATTCAATTAAGAGTAATTCTGACGACATAGCCATTTTCCATATATTCTCTATAATTTTTACCTTCTTCAATTGGCCAGCATTATAGGGTAATTATATTCATTCACATAGTGCGATTGCTTAACTTACATCAACTTGCACAATCACATATTAAATATATTTTCCCTTATAAAAACAAAAGAGAGAATCTCACTGGATTCCAGTGAGATTCCAATGCGATTCTAGTTAGATTCACACTAAATAACCCATTATAGTTAGAAATGCCAGTGAGAACCCAGTGGGAATTGTACAGTTGGGGCAGTCAGTGAGAAAATAGTGAAAAATGTTATGTAACAGTGAGAATCCAGTGAGAATTTTGGTGTTAAGAAAATTCTGAGTTAGTATCCATTGAGAATTGAATGAGAATTTGGACTTGCAAAAGATGGAGCGAGAATTCAGTGAGAATTTAAGATAAACATACACGCTCATTGGCTGTTCCTGTGGAAATTTCAGTTGAACCAGATTTCAGAATTCAAACTAAAATAGCCCCAGGAATGAACAGTAATTGTGATGAAGTAGAGAAATAGCTTGAAGATTGTTGACATTTTCTCACAAATATTGTGAAGTTACAGAACAGTTTGTCTACAAGTCAACCAGAGGGGATCCTGGACTGAATTTGTATGTTAATAAGCTTAAGGTTAGTACATTTCATACAACTAGTAGAGTGCGTGAAGCACCAGTATTAGACTGATGTCTTCATCCTGTGTTGACAGCTGAGTTTTTAGTATTTTGCTTGTTTCACCAAAAGCATTGTTAGTTTAAGTCTGCTGTATTTCACAATTTGCAATTAATACCTATAAAGATAAATTCCAAACAATAAGCAGCATTGGTTACCAATAAGGCTTTGAACTCTCATCTATTCAGTCAATGGCTATATGCAAACTCAAAAGATTCTAATTTCAAAATTCTCACCCAGTGAGATTTTTACACAACGAGATTCTCAGTAAGACAAATGCTATGCAAATTGGTTAGCTTCTAAATGAACTATATTCTCACTAAAGTGAGATTTTTTTCTCACTAATTTGAATGACATCTTAATTAGATTCTCATTTGAATCTCACTGGAATCCAGTGCGATTCTCTGACTTTCAGGATGAGAATTTCCTTAACCTTTTTCATATTTGCCTTCACATTCTGATTACGACTGACAATGTAGCACAGCTGATTAAAACAACAAGCTCAATGCTCATCACAGATAAAGCACAGAGACAGCGCATAAAGTAACTCGAGAAAGATGCAGCCAGCCAAAAAAATAAACTGAAAAGAAAAGAATAAAATAATGTGGCCCATAGGTTCTCAAAATTGACCCACATATTGGAGACTCTGTAGGTCAATTAATTGACACATACCCACTTTTTTAAAGTGACTCTTGCAGCGCTTATGTAAATTTATCATATATTATGGTGGTCAAGAGTCAACAGTTGAACTTGTAAGGCTCTGACTGCATATAGGCATGTACTTCATGTATGAATGTACAAAAATAGCACAAATGATCAAGCCACAGTGTTGCATGTAGTTTTAGCCTCTGAGAGTGAGCGAATGGGATTTAGTAGGAAATAAGCAATTGGCACACACTTGCCTGAGTTTTGCATTGAGTGTTAGCTTGATTAAAAACAATGACAGATTCTTGTTCTAAATGTGAAAAAGCATGACAGCATTTTCCCGTTCAGTGACTTTACCAAACAAAGGGGGTTCTGAGCGTGTGATAACGTCTAGCTTCTTTGTTAACTGCCAAGCAAAATCTTTTGTCTGTTGTGACAAAAGGCAGACCAATTATCTACCAGGCTTATTATAGGCAACGTGGGAACACCATCAAACCCAGAGCGAATTGGTAGGCCTTCATCTCAGAAAGAATAGATTACAGTAACTTCAGTTGCAGTTGGGCGATTCTGGCGATTCAAAAACTAAACATGATCACCATTAGACGAGGATTTCAAGAATGCAATTGGTTTATGTTCAAATATGTTATAACTTAACTTTTATTTTAAACAGCACAGCCCAGTCAGGCTAGATGTGATCTTTTTGAAGATTAGAGCAATTACCAAACAAAAAAGAGCTGGCCCTCCAACCATGAATGCCAGAATGGAGTTAATCAGTCGTGTAAGATATTGGCTACAGGGGTAAACTTCCCAACTTGTTGTTGGGCTATAGAATCGAACAAGTTGGGAGCAACGGGAAAACGCCGCAATGGCTAATTCACATTTGTAACCTCAGCACTTTACGGCATTTGCCCAATATGTACACAATTAGAACATAATTATTTCACAATGATACGATTTTATTATGATCTTTATTAAAACCCATGCAGTGCTATCTTTGAAAATCATGTTTTTGTTCAGGTTTTGGAGTGGGCCCCTTTGTTTTGGTTTGTTAATATGTATTGTTGGCATTCTTAATTACACGTCATAAAAGCAAACACCAAAAGGAGTTGATTCATTGTTTCAACGGGATATTTCACCGACATTAATTTAATTCATTACAGTTTGAAAATCGCAGTTTTGGATTCACCGCCTGAGTGCTTTGTCGGACTTCAGAGGAGCTCAAAGCCAAAACAAAAAATTTCAAAGCACATTCTCAGAGCAAGAATGAAAATAAAGTCCAAAATATTATCAAAAAATAACAATCCAAAACCAGCATTTCCACTTCAAATCACAAAACGTGCACCAGGAACTAATAACTCATCACAAATATGTTGTACCATGCCAGTATCATGGGTTATTAACCATGCCAAGAGCACCTGACCATTCAGGAGCACTGACAATCCAGACCCACACTGAGACAGCTGGATTGAAGTCTACAAAGTCCCAACTAACCAATATAACGTGATTAACAGTGATGAACTAAAGCAGGCAGTGATAAGATAGAATTGTATCACTTGTTATGTCATATAGCTGCTCAGCTGGCCCTGACAGTGAGCTTAATCAATAAAACAGAAAGGGAAATCCACACATCACACTGTGCATGTATTGAAATGTGAATTATTCAGGAGAACCTCGAGTGAAGTCAAAATGGACAACAATCCCACACTGTACACTGGGACGGGTGATATGTTAAAGTTGCATTTCTCTTGTTTTGCTTGCTAAAAAGGCCTTTTACCACTCTCAAAACTTTGGTCTCATTTAGGCCTTACTGTGATAGGATTTTATTTTGGTTACCGACTCCAGTCGCAGGCAATGCACAAATGCGCTATTTTCAATTTGCAGTTTTGGGGCTGGCCAACCCCAATGAACTCTGGAAGGTTTTCTTGAGTCGCTGATGGCTTTGATGTTCTTGTTGGTCATGGAAACAGAATCCTACTAATGTAAGAGATATTATGAAACCAATTTTGTGAGAATGAAAGGTCCAATTCAATATTGCTTAATAGTTTAAGCTAAACAGGGTGAAATGCATTAGTAAAGCAAAATGATAATGAACTGGAATTTTTACATAAAATTGCGTTAATCCTGTTAATGTATGGATAACTGATGAGTTTCATTACTTATGGAGGAAAAGTGGAATTCTATTTTCCCATTTCTTCATGAGTCATGTAGCACAAAGTTAATGCTTTTCTATGTTGAAGTAATGTACCAAGGCCACTTCCAGACATTATTTTGGAAAGTGTAGGCAATCACAACAGTGTTAGAACACCTTTTAAGATGAGATTTTTCGGTAATAATATCTAGACAAAATGGATGAATAACCTTAAAATAGCAGGAATTGAAATCATCTTCACTTGCTTGAAATATTTAAATATACTGTTACAGATAGATTCCATTAACATCATCCAGCATTTGGCTTTGTTTTAATTTTTGTTATTGTTTTGTGGGATTCCACTTATAAGTTATTAATAAACTCTGAAATACTACAGTAATGTGTTTCAAGCTCATTATCATCAGGAAGACACACAGTATGGTAAAAAGTCTTAGTTTGGGACAGTGAAAAATTAATTATTTTGCTCCTCAGATGGTCAGATTACACAAAATTTTAGATAGGAAATATTAATTGTCCCAAATTCAAGAATTGTGATCAACAACAAATGATCATTCACTTCGATGTACACTATGGGGACTCATGAAAATGTTGCATCACTGGCTGTTTTTGACGATTTTATCAACTGCCATGTATTTTTCAGAATGTGTTGATGCAAAACTCAGTGTCCAAAATTTCAGAAATATGATGAATGTCACATTGCCCATGTCCCAATCTTCAGAAACAAGAAAATTCAACTTCGCTTAAATTTTGGTGTCCCAAATACCACAGACTGTTCCAAACTTGAGAACTTTTACTGTAGTATCATCTTTCTAATAACAACCACAAGTGGAATCTTGTCATGATAGGGTCAATCATTACTGTGATACACCTGGGGTTGTACATGGAGTCTCCAAACAGATTAAAGGTTCAGATCTGGGGGGCGTAATCTACGTTTGACGTGGATTGAAGCTGAAAAATTAGGATACCCACCCCTTTAGTCAGCAGTCACGAAAAACAGGGACCCATAAAAGAGCAGTACTTTCGAATAATTTTGTTCCCTGAAACTGATACCGTTCTTTAGTAGAGATTAATTTCTAAAACCAAACCCATTCTGTAGGGATTTTTGGATATTTGAATTATTAAGCAAGCCTGAAACAGTACAAGAAGAGACCCATGGTGTCAAAGTGAGCACAATGCACCCTTTCAACAAAAGTTTAAAAAAATAGATAACATCATTCTGTAAATTTGCTAATGGAAAAGGAAACCTTTCACAAGGAGCCACTTAATAAGAAAAGATGCCCTTTCATGAAGAAAGTTTAGTTGTGAAAAAGTCACCCTTCCGAACTGCAGGACATCACAGGTGTCTGCTATGGCAGTGACCTCCCTTCAGATCAAAACTAAGTGTACTTTAATATATACACTAACCTGACCTGATTGGCATTACTGCAATCAATTATGAATCACTATAAGCTGCTAAGCAGACAAGAGGCTGGGCAGCTGAAAATTAGCCTCACACTCTTCACAAGAGGTCACATGTCTGCATGGCCTATATTTGTTTTGTTACAACTGAAGAAAACAGCTGGCATTGGCAATTCAAGAAACATGCATTATTTTAATATATCAAAGGTTGACTCTTCTGAGCTATATTATAAACATACGAGATCATAAAACATGTTATGAGATCAAAAGCACATCCCATCAACTTCATGCTCTTTTCGTCACCTCTGTTCACAATATTGGACAAATTGCTGACATCTGACACAGACAAACCTGAAGACAATCCTATACAGAAGTCGTTTTGATGAATGCATGCTAATCCATGCCTAACTCTCAGTTTTTAGATTAACTAAGGTAAAAACAGAGATAGCAATATTATAACGACTGTTGCAACAGACACGTATCACCTAATCAAAGCTGTTATCTGTTATGTCAGTTCATACGAATGTATTAGGTTGCCTATTTATGGAAAGCATGCTGGTGAGGAGGTTCGTCCATATGATTTCTCAAATCATAATTTCCGGGATGTTTAACCATGGGCCTATCCCTTTATCATTTGGCCAATTGCAGCATGTTAATTTTTGTTTCCGTGACTAAAATGATTATTTTAATTCATACTGAATAATTTGATACTTGTAGCTCAGTTTTGCAAGCGGAAGAAGTAGACTCAAGTTTACATACTTGATAAGTTTTTTAATTGAATCTTATGATAAGTCGGACTAAACAGCATATCGTAATATTGTCTGACAACAAAATACGCCATCCTAACAACAAAATAAGCCATACATACTAAAATTCCTGATTATCACGGAAACATGTATGCACAACACATTAACCAGACAGGTATCTGTATTGAGTCAAATCAAGCACATTGGGATGATTTTGTCAGCATCATGTCATAAGAATATCACAAGATGTGGCTTTAAACAGTTGAACACCAAAAATTGTGCAATTTAAATGGCAATGTATTGTATTGGGCAGCATAAAGTAAAATCTATTAAAATATTCCCCACGTTTCGAGCGGTATGCTCTTTGTCAAGGGTACGACACAGACTGCCGAATAGATAGATATATAGACTGCCGAATAGATAGATATACTAAGTATCACATATAAAGAGCATACCGCTCGAAACGTGGGAAATATTTTAATATGATACCGATATTCGTCCTTTTTCGATTAGGGCATTCTCTCGTTCAGTGACTTTACCAAACTTAGACTTTTTAACTGCCCAGCACAGTCTTTTGTCTGGTAAGACAACATGCACGCCAATATCTACCAGGCTAATTACAGACCGCATATAAACACAGTCAAACCCATTGTGTTGGTATGTTATATTCGGACAGAATATATTGTCTTAACTTCGGTTGTATTTGGGTGATTTTGGTGATTCAAAAACTAAACATGATCCGCAATTGATGATGAATTCATAACTGTTATTGGTTTATGTTCAAACATTTTATAACTTGACTTTTATTTTTACAGCACAGCCCAGTCAGTTTAGATATGATTTTATGGGTAATTAGAACAATTATCGAGCAAAAGAGAGCTGACCCTCCAACCATAAATGCCAGAATGGACTTAATCAGTCGTGTAAGATATTGGCTACAGCAGTCAATCCGCCCAACTTGTTCTTGCGCTATACAACTGAAAAAAATGGACTCAATGGGAGAAAACCGTAATGTTTACCCTATTTTACTCTTTTTAACCGTTGGTAATTGTACGGCATTCCGAAAACCTATTTTATTTATTGTATTTGATGCTCAACTAAACCCATTAAAAAAGATCAGGGGTGTGTTGCGCGCAAGTTTCTTGTCACTGTGGTGAGACTATGAAAGATGCAAAATCACACAAGCGCTGCCGTTAGGCTGGCAAGCTCGGGTCCTTACTAGCATATATTAGCAAAATGGCCACCATTGAAGTGATTAGTTTCTATTACATGACCGAACATTTCCCAAACAAATAATTATGTAGCAACAGTCTTGCATAATGGAATGAATTCGAGGACCTCGCTAAGTTATGAAGTTACAAAATATAATGTGGATTGTCTGGAGGGGAGAAAGGGGCGTATTTATGCCTGCACGTATCCCATATGGAATGACACTTAAGCTTGACAAGTGAGAGTCCAGTGCATGTCCATGACTGGGAAGCTATATTGACCAGTTACATTGAATGAGCCAATGGTACTTAATGCCATTTGGCAATTGTCCAACAGAATAGCGTTGCCATAAATAGCGATCACGTGAGCATCTGAATGCCCACTAGGGTTGTTAATCACAAATGCCAACCAGAGAAAGCATGACGTGGTTCACTAACATGGACAACAATGTCAATGGACCATGGTGTCAAAATAGGCCATGGAATGTGCAGTCCTTCGGTACTATTAATACACTGGCAAAGGTTTCGTCTGCCAATTATAAAGAAATGACTGATGTTGACCGAGCTTGAGAGCCTCCGGAGACGACACTGTAGAATACTAGGTCTAGAATGAGAATTGTTATGCAGTTTGCACACAAAGGTTCATATGATAGACACTGTTTAGTGATACAGCATGCCCAATAACAATGAAAACTAATGTTTGCACTTCGTGAATATCATTCGGTGACACTGCAAATAAACTTTCTGAAAAAAAAATCACGGGTCGCTCGACGCACAAGTCGAAGGTCAACTGAACTAACCTGAAAAACGCCACATCGAGGGAGGTCCAAACAGACTGCGCAGCACAGAATTCCTCCTAGCCTATCTTCAAGTTTTGTATGCCCTGATGTAGGCGAAGGATTTGTCTTCAGTCTCTTCTTCTCTGGTTCGTTTGTGCAGTCATCTGGTGAATCAGGGCGCGGTGGTTCCTCCTCCAAATCTTGTGAAGGTCCAGCTACCTCCGTCATCTTGTTTGTTATGATTTTTACGCTTCACATGGCGGATATGACGCTTACCTTTCAATAGCCAATGATATTAAGGCATTCACTGTATGACGTCATCGTGGACCAATAGGATACAGTAGTTTATATCATCACGTGACTCCAATTATGTGAAAGGTTTGTTGTCATCCAGTCGATAACAGCTGATCATACTTTTGAAAAAAACAATTCAACAGTAAATCAGGAAAATGGTGAAATTGACTAAAATATGGACTTCCTTGAAATATTGACGTCATTTCAACAATTCCGTCAGAAGTAATGACGTAAATGAGCTCAAAACAAAAACGTCGCGCACTGGTCGGACTCGCCCCTTTTCATGGACTCTGAGCCAGGCAAATATGGCTGTAGGGACTCTACTATACTTTTGACAGCGAGAGCAGTTGAAAATTTAGGGCATCCAGTCTTTTAGAGAATCGATTAGAAAAAATGTGCATTGAAAATTACATCATCCTGTCGCAGGGTTTTGTTTCAGAGAATACCATTCGTGCGGGTTTTGAGTCTCACCCTTTGCTAGGCTAATAGGGTTTTAAATGCCCCGGCCGAAAGGGTTGAGTTACGTGGGTTGCATAAAACTTTGAGGCTGTGCAGGACCTTCTTGACAAGTCAAGTCAAATATCTACAAAACTATAGATTTGAACCCAGTATCGATATTGTCGATAACTAGCTTCATGCTACTGTTCCTCTCTTACTAACCACTGTTCCTTTGTGACTACCCACATCGACTTTAAACAATTACTTTCTGTAAATTATAAGGCCTGTATTATGTTTAAAATTCGATTTTGAATTGTTACCAATCTGCCATTAATTGGGCCACGTGACGTTGGTTTTTTAATAAAATTTAGCATAGAAGAAAGATACTTTCACAGCAGCAAAACAACAGCATCTCTAACATGACCAAATTTAGTTTTACATAAATATTCAAGATGCAATCTCTAAAACTAAGCAACAGTTTCTTAAATTTTCGTTTTATCGTCTGCAATTTTCTTGAAGTCCTATACATAGCTCCTCATACTGAAGTAAAATGTTTTAAAAACGACGACTAGGAGTTGTGGAGAATAATGCGTAAAGTATAGCAGTTGGAAATTTCATATCAATTCGATAAGCCATTTTTGAGACACGATGTTCCGAAATTAGCCAGATTTGGACACTTTTCTAGGGTCGATCCAGTATAACCTTAAAGATATATTTGCATGCTCCGAACTATGTTAACTAAACTAAACGACAATGCTATTTTAACATAATCTAGGCTAAACAAAATGCAGTTGTATTCACTGACAACTTGTAAATGTGTAAACAAAAAAATTTTGCAAATAGGTTCGCTTTGCACCAACGACGTAACTTGAGGGCTCACATAGCCCGCAAAATGCACTGTTATTCCACAGCACCACGTCACTATACTTAATGGACACGGCTCAGTGATTTGCGACGGACCATTTTTGCCATATAACACGTTCTTTAAAACATTTTCAATCTATTTCAAATTCACATCGTCGCTAGATGTTGTTTTTATTAATTTGCTCAAGCAATCACAGAGTCAAGGAATAAGCCTGCAAGCTCCACTTTAACATTATCCCCTGGAGTGATAGCTCAAGCATAGTTAGTTTATTTAGTTTCCTAGAGTGTGGTAATGCGACACTACTGTTGCTATCCAGTGCACAACTTTTCGCGACTAAAACTTTAAGTCTGAAACTTGTCAGTACAAGAAATGTGATTGCCAATACAAAAATATAGATATGTTAAAAAATTCTGTAGACTTCTGTATTTGTAAGAGGGAACCTTTTGCCAAGTTTTGAACTCCCAAAGGGAACCCTTTTGTAGGGAATCTTGTTGGAAAAGGCAGACTTTGCAGGGAACATGCTCCAAACATTGCTTGAACAAATGGAGCTCAGCTTCTTGCCGTCAGTTCAAAACGAAACAAAATTGTCAAATGATTATCAACAATATTGTGGCAAAAGCTCAAAGTGTTGCATTGTTTTACCAGTGTACAGTACTCACAACAAAAAAAGTAAAAAATTTTCACAAAATATATAGAATACCAATCATAATAAACATTGCGGCCATCGTCTTTTTTGAAAATCGCATAATTTTGTTCCTTTGAATTGGATTTGCCTCATTAAACTTACACATAATCTAAAATAATTCTCACAACTTACTCAATAGATAATGATCCTAAAGGTTTCTCAAGCACTGTTTGACAAACTCGATCCCTGCGCTGGAGGAAAAAGCCAAAAAGGCAAAACACGTACCACAATGAACATGACCATGGTTGCACCATAAGGGAATTAACACAATTCATCAAGACATAAAATTTTATTGTATTTCTTGCTCTCATGATCTGTACACAACTTCAGTGGGGAATGATACTGTACATTACATAGGACTGCCTTCCATTTACAAATCCAACATTGCACACCTACTGCAGACGCAGCAAACAATTATGGATGTAACTGTACAATTCAAAAAGCTTGTGTAATACTAGTGGACTGTCATTGTGTTTCACTTGACAATAAATAGAGTTGTATCATTTCAAGAACACAACTTTAACAGAAAAAAGGCGAACCAAATAACAATTTGCAAATATCTTCATAACAAGTTGCCAGAAAAGCTCTATCCAGTGTCCTACTCTGAAGGCAGACTTCCAGCACTCTCCTGACCAACATATAAAAACAATTGAAAAATTTCTAGAAATGTCCAGAGCCCTTTGGATGCAGTGCATGAAATCCACCACCTCATATTTTATTCAACAACACGTTTTTGGCAGCCCAGTGGGTTGGTTCTCTGGACATTTCCGAGAAGCTAGATCTATACTAATCACTAGTCGTCACTGCCTGTGGACCTTTTGGATCTTCTTGTCCTAGGCGATGTCTTTGGAGATCGTCTGGGTGATTTATCTGCAATTCATAAATTGTTTTATCACACTTTACCAAGGAAGTACACAGGAACACGAGCCTGAATAGTGTTATCAGAAATTGGCACTCTTCAAACATTTTAGTTGGATACTAATTCTCTTTTCTCTGGTAAGATTAAGATTATGTGGGACCGTAGAAAAATGTCCAACTTTGGCAAAACTTCAGAACGTTATATTTTGGAACAGCTAATTGAACTCAAATGACTGCTATGTCTTATGCACTGTTCTCCAATAAAAATGTTCCCCTTTTACCTGAGGGGATATCAAAAATAAGCTTTAATTTTAATTTGTGATTTTCACGAAAAATGTTGCATAAAACAAAACCGAAATGTTATTTTAGAAAACTGCAAACGCGTTTTCAAGATCTCACCCTGAACAGTAAATTAAGAAATTACAGTTTACACTACTTACTTGATAATGTTTCTTTAGGAATCCAATCGTAGTCTATATCACTGTTATTCTGTGTGCCCATCTCTATAACTGGCTTAGATTTAGCACGTTTCTGAAATAAAATTGAACAAGTTTGGATTGACAAACATTAAAAATGTTGAGGTCCAGAGATGCACTAGAAGGCCAATCTTATTGACCCCATGACTGTTCTTCGTGCCCTCACTGTGGGGACGTGAATACTATTTGCACATACACTGAGACGCAAAATTTGCGTTCTCCATGTACATTCCTTTAAATGTTCGAGTGACCTAAGACAGAGCTCTACAAGACAAGAGCCACGCCTCAAACATACTCGAGTTCATGTAGCAAGGATCTAGGAAGGTCTGGGTAACTGAAGAAGGATAACCCAGCTCTGCTGGTGCCTTGCACAACCGAAGAATCCAGTCATAGGATATAAAGTAATACTACTACACATAGCCTGGGGCCCGTTTCTTGAAGAGACAACCGGCTTTTGTGTTTCTTGAAACGGCATCTTGTCTATTCCGACAGACTATGGATTTCTGTCTTGCATATGTGGCTTGATTTTTGTGAAACGAACTAAGTCATCCAGAGACTGATTATACGCCAAAAATCAGAAGACAAAATCTAACAGGCTCCCTGTACTTGTACACACATTCTAACCTGAATTAAAAGAAACATGGTCCGAGACTGAAACTCTAAACATGGAAAAAAATTCAGATTTCAAATATTTCTAAACTAATAATACTACCCGTTTCCAGTGGCAAAAACAGTCCCATTTGCCCTTTATGCATAGCTTTTTGGTATTTTGGCCCTTTTTCTTCGCATTCAAGCTTTACCTCTGTGGTGAGCACTTAGTAATACATAGTGTGAAGAAGCCCATTCAATCCGCAACACCGGAGACCAATTTCGTCTTTTGCTAAGCCAAGTAAGAAATTTGAGTTGCAATCAAGTGTCCCATATGTAATCCCAATCCAACGGGACATGTTTCACAATAATGCATGCATTTTTGAAGAATACTATGCAGCAGAAACTTTTGCCAGAACAGGAGACAAGTCAGAAATTACAATGTACAAGTGCAACCAATGGCAAGACTGCATTATACCCATCGAATCTGTGGCCAATACAAATTTTAGTGAAGTGGTCCCCTGCCCTTAGATGCTAGTACCTCAACAGTCTGGCAAGGCACGATGTACTTACACCAAATGTGGCTAACAGCTGTTGAGCACCAACTAGCACCAGGACAGCTAAGGCAGCCAGGACGACGTACAGGAAGAATGTCTCTCCATCCAGACCCTCATTAGGCTCAGCAATGTTGACAGTATCATTGAATACAGCGTCTTGAAATATGTTACCTTCCTGCAGTAAAAGGAACGCCTTTAAAATTCTTGCATAGAATGAATCCAATCAAAATTGAAACTCCTGAAAACAAATCACGGGAACTATGCAAAACATGAATGGTTCCAAGTAATTTCATGCGACTTCATTGTTTAAGGAATTTTGCAAAATCCCACAGAATGCCTAACCAGTCCTTATGAATTATTAACAGTTTCTTCGCCAAGAAGAGTGTTCTACTGAACCAGCCACCAGTTCCCATCCACTGGCACTATGCGTCATTCATTCCATGCGACCACTCACACTGCTTTGTGGAAGTCTAGAAATAGTTCCCACAGCCCTGGTTCAACTCTCCTCATTAGTGGAGGTAAAAAAAGGCATAGCATGATTGACCTAGTTTTCGAAATGTAGATCTGCTGGCTCACTTCAAATCAGAGCTTGGAAAGTGGAACATAATTTAAAATGCAACAGCAAAACTTAGTCGACATCATAATGACAAATGGCAAAGTGACCTTGATGCGAACTAGTGACAAGGCCATATGGTATTCCGGGAAGTGGTTAATTTGTGCAGTTATCAATACATGCATGTTTTGTTCCATTAACAGTTCTATTAGTACAAATAGTCCAAGTTTTTATCAATAGAAGAGAAACGGGAACAATTTCAATAAACAGACATAAGAATTATAGTTATAACACTTAAAAGTGACTGCAGACCTCAAGAAGGCAGGCTTGTGAGCAAGTCTTGTATATGAAAGACAACCACCACAATACAATGTCATCTATACAATGTGACAACAAAGACTGCAAACTTACGGCATCTTTATAGTTGACATTGATGGTGAGTCCAAAGGGACGTCCTTGGAATTGTTCGTGAGGGGTGAAGGCGTACTCAAAGGAAGCCTCGCGCTCGGGCTCCACGGCACGGTTGTACTTGATGGCTGTGAACTGTAACAGACCACACGTTTAGTTGAGTAAATGAAATAATATACAATGCTAAGGGACCCCGATTTTCCGCAATAACCAAAAAACCCAGCAAAATTCATGGAATCTGACTATTATCCCTGAGTTAGAGGTTACAAACAAAATTACCGTATTTAAGTGGCACATACCATATTTTTTGTTTTTAATTACCAAAAGTTAAAGAGTATTACTATCAAGTTTGATGACTCCAGTCACAAATCAACAAACAATCGTTTTGCTGCAGACATGTTCAAGTAGTATTCCATTCTTTCTGAAGATGGAGCTGTTCTTTTTCCAGTGTTGAACAACATAAACCTGGCTTGCAGCAACTTATTGATGAATCGAAGCTATGGTATAACTCAATAGAAAAGGTGAGGCAATTCTCATATCATTTTTGTAACGGTTAAAGAGTCATGGTCATTTAGTAATAAATTCAAGATGCAGCATCCAGTGACCGACCGTTTGGAAATCATAGGGCACAAAACAGAAAGGTGCACCTATACAGTAACAGGCCTACAGAAACACGGCTTGAACACTTAAAAGCCATAGCTGATGTCCTCAGATTCATGTCAATAATCAGACACAGGACGGAATGGACTCCCAAACAAGGCCCCACAGAACCCAGCACCTACAGGAAGTACTCCTGGGAGGCGAGCGCTCAGTGAGACAATGGAAGGATTACGCCAGTGGTGGTCAGTCCAAATGCCTACAGTACACATCATAGGACACAGCCAAATGACCAACAGAGAAATCACCAAGTCATACACGATAAGAACTGTAATCTTATTCTCACTAATGAATTTCTAGTTCCTCATTGCTGATATTAACATCAGTTCACTGTATTTGAACTCGGTTAACTCTCGGTCATGAAAAATGATTGCAAGGATCCTACTTCCACCTATTCAATGACTGCAAGGATCCTACTGCCACCTATTCAAAGACTACAGTACTCAAGTTGTGCTTAAGTGAGGACCAGGGCAGACACGAGACTCTATGCAACTCATGGAAATAACTTCACCTCATAGCTCATGTTTGCTGCAAAATGAACTGGGGGGAGTTTCCCTCGAGAGGTGAATGCAATGTCTCGGTTGTTGGATTTCCAGGCGAAAGTGCTTCCCTGAAGTCTTTTAGCTGCCAATGAAAATTAATTGTTGCATCACCTGACAACAAGAAACCCCTCTCGTTCATTTTACAATGTGTACTACATGTGCTATGATTAGTACATACATAGTTTACAGGTCAGTGAGCTTTTTGCCTCGCTGTTTGCGGGTAACAATGATGTGAGATAACTTTCACTTGAAGCAGCCAGTGGATTCTGAACATCTCCGTCTGCACTAGCCTCAAACACATATTAAGTGCTTCATTTTACAAATGACATGTTCTCACCACAAAGAAACCGTGCCCACAAGAACAGAGACACAGCACCGTTACCACCAGAGTTATCAGATAACATGAAGATTCCCAGTTATAATCCCTGCACTGATTGCACACCACTTACGTTGTGAATGTAGAAACTATAGTCCTGTGGGTAGCGCAGAGCGGCATCCATGCTCTCCACGATGAAGTCTACTTTGCCTTTGTTCATGAAACCAACAATAGTGCGTACTGGACTGTTTACAGGGAAGTCTGTAAAATTACCACACTTAACAGTTAGGCTATGATCCCAGAAGTAAGTAAGTCCAACAATGAGGCTCTTGAAAGAAAATGTAACACAGAAGAATAAGAAATAAGATTCTATGGTACTATGAACTAAACAGATGTGCGGGCGTTCCATGACAAGAAATAAATATAGTTAAACCTGCCTCAAACTCGCCCCCAGATTTTTTCTAGCAAGATTCTAGGAAGTACAGGGTACACAGAATAACTGTCCCTGCTCTGCTGGTGTCTTGCAATTGCAACAACTAATAACCACAGTACAAGTCAAAAGTATTCAGCCAAAATGAACCATAATTTGCCATCATGATGGCGGGGTGGACTCTTAATTCGTCATCAGAGTAGTCTTCCCTCATTACTGAGAATGAAGGCAAATTAACAGGAAAGTTAGTAAGGTGGGCAAGCCATCCTGTAATTAGAGTTTTGACACCCTAATTAGCCAGTGAGGTGTCAGATTACTTTGGTCTTGTACTGTACAACTCACTAAGCCCCAGTCAATCACTAAATTTCAACAATAGTTCACACATCAACTGGACTGAACAGATCCTTGAAGACAAACAAAACCTATTTCAAATCTTATTATCAAGAGTAACACACACCTTGACAAAAGAATCAACAAGCATTAGTTTTCACCAGAGATTGGAGCAAACTCTGAATACTGCCATATTCAGGTTACGTATACCGTCTTAACAGTTCCAAACTAACCATTTGATCTGGCGGGCTGAACAAACAGCAGGCTAGTGTCAGCATCAGGCGAGGGTTTCAGAGCTTCTTCTGCTTCTTCTTCAGCCTCTTCTTCTTCTGACCCCTAAACACAATATTGCATCAATTAATTTCAGGCAGGAAATGTTGTATATACTGACCCTAGACAACAAAGGTCACATATACTGACCTCAGTCAACAAAGACAAACCTCTTGTAGATC
This sequence comes from Phoronis australis, assembly GCA_002633005.1. NCBI lineage: Eukaryota > Metazoa > Phoronida > Phoronidae > Phoronis > Phoronis australis. The sequence goes on from NMRA01000012.1 coordinate 1,254,039, forward strand.
ACTGATGGAAAATGAATGTCATTCATTCACACATCTAATGGACTTAAATATTCTAATAATGTAAAAGAGATGTACTGTTTCTGGTGAGTCATCACGAAAAGTTTACAGTTAGAAAGCATACGAGTTGACTATGACCCTCAGGCACTAGTCAGCAGACCTATCAACACATTTGCAGAACTTTGTAAATGTCCACCATTGTTGCACTCTTGAGTTTAAAGAAATGAGAAAATCACCAAACAAAATGTTGTTTATAACACTTGAGGCAGTGAATATCTATAAGTGGCCTTCGCCATTTGATAATTTTTAATGTGGGACTTGCGTACGACATACAAGTCTGTTGGTAAGCCAGTGCTCGGGCAATGTGACTTCAGATTGTGTGTGGCAACCTGGGAATAATTGCAAGTCACGACAGCGAGAATCAGTCAGACACTAATTCTCCTGAAATTTGTTTTCAAATAAAATTTGTGGCGACTTCCAAACAGTTTTTGTAGATTTAATACCTTTGGTTCACAGAAGTCAAAACTGTTTGTCAAAAATAGGACCGTGAAACACATGCCTTCACTGCATTCTTCATTGACAGGAGGAATCGAGTTGGAGATTGAATTGAAGGTGCGATTCGTTAACGGGGAGAAGTGGAAGAGGTATGTTTAATTTTTTGAGAATGAGGTACAGCACGTCATGTTTTTTGTCAACGATGCCAACGTCAGTTTTGGCAACCTCAGAATAGATTTCATTTGGTGACCTGGCGTCAAGCACTGTAAGCGGTTTGATACGATGAGTTACTGGTGTAATGTCAGAAATGGCAAAATAATTAGTCCGTCCTTACTTGTTCTGTAGCCGCCGTCTCGGTCGTTTCCTCTGCCCCCTCGTCCTCGTCCTCTACAGCACCGTCAGCCTCCTCCTCCTCCTCACCTTCCACAGCGTCCTCATTGTCAGCTGACACTATGTTGGAAACGCCTGAAATAAACCCAAAATTAATTTACAGCCTCTGCAACAGCATCCAAATGAGAGTACACATATTTGAACAGTCATATCTCCTAGTGGGAGCAAAGTAAAAATAACCAGTTGCCGATTTGGGCAAATGAACAAAGAACTGTTAAAAAAAATTAATTTGATTGCACAAATATTTGTTTGAGCTTGGAAGAGAGTTTAAGACATCAATAGCCTCCAAAAATGTTCCTCTATGCGCAAAAGGTACTTATAGCAACATGACTTTGATGTTAATCAGGGTTTGGCATAATTCGCCAAAGAGCCTGTGCAGGGCTCTCACTAAGGTGCCTGTGCCTTATAAAAGAGGAATTTTAGCAGCGTTTTTGTACTAAGAGGGGAATTTTCGCATCATGTTTTACTTGGAGAGGAATTTTTGTGATATTAATTTACTCCACTGCTTTTTATGACAGCACTATTTATATGCTTTCACAAATAAGCAAGTATCAACTTTAAGTACAACAATAAAAAGTAGGTCTAAGCCAGTGTTACACTTATTTGTATAAGAGTGATTGAGGATAACCTGTTGTCACATAGCTCATTCATTAGACTAGCTATGCCTTTGGCGTATACACACGATGTACTACCATTGTCACACTGCTAGGCTTATGAAGGCTACACCAAGATGATGGATGATTGTTCACAAGCATAGAACAATGGCAAACATACATTGGGGAACATAATTATCAAAACTACAAGCCAGCACTACCAACACCTTAAGTGGGCTAAGGAATAATTGTAAGGAACAGAGCCCCATCTTGTAGTTGTACCTCGGAACACACTTTGCTGGCACAATAAGGTTGCTGGAGGTTAAAACCATGAGGGTAATTTTTTATCGTTCAGAGGGGATTTTTTTACCTGATGACGTTAATTTCGCAAGATTTTCAAACTTTTTTGAGATAGGAATATGGCCGATATTCAGCCCCAATTTCAAGTGATTAAGGGCCCTGCTATGGGATGGCCACAGTCTCTACTGGGCCAGTTGAGATGGTGGTACTGTCTACTATGCCATTAGACAGGATGATACATCACTACATGGCACCGCGGCTGCAGTGGCACCGGCGGAACACCACTACTGGCAGGAACAAAACATCTTTGGTAAAATTGCTTTTTGGAAAACTTGAACTCCCAGTTTTGGAATAATGTTCAAACCAGCAGACGAAATGAAGACTCCGAATGTACACACCCGCCAGCCCCCGCCCCGACTACTATGCTCAGAGTGACAGGATAAAATAAACATAGTGAATTTTCATTTATCCTTCCTTTGCCACAACATATTATGTATTACGAAGTCTTCTTGTTTTCATACTTTTTTGGCATTTTTGTCGATATGGGAATTTCAAAGGTGATTCAGAATTTGTTGGGTCACCAAGTCCCAAGGTCTCAGTGGCAAACAACTCCAGCGTCAACCCTGCATGCTTAGAATATAATTTTGAACATGGCATGCTGGCAGTCCAATGACTATTAGCTATTTGACATTCACGTGGCCTGGCTACATCTAAGATAGTTACTAACCTTTATAATGTGACATCAACTGTATCAGGCGACAGACAATTGATTCATTGTTGTCACTTAACACAAGAGTGTAGCAAAGCTAATTTTATTTTATAACTACTGTGGCACTCAAAGAATTTTGCACAGACATCAAGAATTCTTCCCGATTTCCTTTTCCCCAGAATCTGCAGAGCTCGACTCTTAGGACATAGGGTCGACTCGCCGAATGAGACCTTGCAAATTCCAGGTTCACAAACAAGAAATGAGGTTGCCCACAAGAACACCCAGTATGCGTGGGGTGTAAAAGTCATGGCCCCTATAAACGACATATAGTTGGCAACAGCTGAAAATCACTAGTCGGATATGGCGGTCCCCGATTTCGGGAACTAGTTTCATCTACTGAATAACGGACCTGCTATTCAGTAATTGCCTGGTTCTCAAAATCAGAGACCGCTATATCCGACTAGACTATAACCCGTCTGTATCAGGCCTTTATCCAGGATTTCAAAAATAGGGTGTCCAAAATGGTTTCCCAATATTCCAGGGCGCCCTTGATTCCGACGCGTAAACCCTCACCCCCAGAACTGTTCACCAGCAACCCCTCCCCCACACACAGTGACCAAGGTTTTTACGTCTAGGTTTACAAAACAGCCTTCTGTAGTGAGCTTTTTTCCAAAAAAAGTGTGTAGACCCAGACTTTTACAACTGAATTTACGAAATCAGCCAAGTAGCTTGCCAAAGAAATATTAGAGATATTGGTTAAACTTAGGAACCAGTAAGAGACTGTTTCCTAGGTTAAACAATGTGTGCACTGTTTTTGGTGATCTCAAGTCAAATTAATGTTATTATTATGTTTGTCGTATTGTTTTAATTTGCTTTAATATTGTGTAAAATGAGTCATTAAAGCTGCAGTTACAAAACAAGAAAAATTCACAGATGTGTGATTTATATTTTGGCAACAGGTGTCACTGCTGTTCCATAGTAAAAAGTTAAAACGCACATTGAAAAGCATGAAGTGAGTGCAAACTCAAATTAAATGGGCATATTCTTGAGGCACAACACTGTATTAAAGTAACGACATTTATTTTACTTTTGATGTTTAAAAAAAAGATGAAAATCATGAAGTTACAGCTCTGAAACACTAGTATGGAGTTGTACTAAGGTTTGAATCCTATAGGCTATAGTAATGCCCTGTGGAGATAAGACCTCTGGGAGCATAGCCAGCAGTGGAAGAAACTTTGACAACCAATTCTGTTGCAGCTTGAAAGATATTATAGATGTTCAACCAAGTATGAACATGGCAACTTCGTATATACATCAGGGCTTGGAATGACCAATGACAAAAAACGCGGAAACTTTTACGGCCCAAATCATGCCCGACAACCAGCCTTGAAATGGTCAATGTGAACCCTTTCCCCATCAAAAATCGGGAGGACTAAAAAAAAGGCATGATAACCAGCCTTGAAATGGTCAATGTGAACCCTTTCCCCGACAAAAATCGGGAGGACTACAAAAAAAGGTTACCACCATCAGTAGCATGCGTCTGCATCCTTTTAGCTCGCCCGTCCACTCCCAACCCACACATTTTTGGCTGCAGAGCGGTGGTATTTGTCGCCGCGCTTAACAATAACACGAGACGCCATTGAAAATCCCACCACGCTGTCCCAGATGCCCCGGCAATGTTGACAATTTACGTTCCTCCGAAACAAAAAGAGCAACTTCCGCTTTTCGAGGTGAACGTCGTCTGCAACGCCGCGGTAAGAAAGGAATTTGCCGCGGAAATTTTATATCAAATCCGATTTTTTTACGCGGAAATATTATAAAAAAAAGCGCAAAGCACATTTGAAAAAAGCGGAAATCCGCGTTTCCGCGGAAAATTCCAAGCCCTGATACATGGTATACTTCTTTGAAAAAAAAGAACCCCCACTGTGAGCTCACTTCTCCTTTCAGCTCTATGTCTAGGCTTCCTAGTAATCATTACAATGTATGTGTCCAAACTTGAAAGGTTCCCATTAACAGTGGGCATCCAAATGATACATTGGGCGTCCTTGCCAGGGCGTCCAGAATGAAGGCCTGGTCTGTATACAAATATTTAGACATGTTCCAAACGGTTCTTTAACCGTGGAACACAATTTTGCCCAAATATTGCAAATTAAAATCGTTCCTGTGGTAGTTGCAAGGCCTGAATGAAGCAAAATACAGTATCAGTTCCTAACCAAAATGGAAAGACATTTAATGAAAGAAGTCGTTAGTAAATGGAAAAGTCAACATTTTCCACACACAAACTTTGCTCTCGACACCATCTTGTTGCTGAGTGATACTACCGTAAGTTGATGTCATGATTTGAGAAAAGATGTCAACTGTTAACCTAATGACCTAGTTTGTGGTTAAATGCCATTGGTTGATTTAGAAATGAGATCAACCCTCGAAATCTTAATCTGCCAGAACCAGAAGTGGAAGTCACCATTTTGCAGGTGATCTTTTTAACGACAAATTTCTTTAATTTTGGGCTGCTAATTCTTGTGCTGAAAGTGACCAGAGGCAGAACAGGATGATCATTTTATAATCCAGGTGTCTTTTTAAACTATTAATTATGAAAGTCGCACATTCCACATTTCTTTGACAACAGATTCTTGCAAAAACTGCAAGAAAAGCCAGCCAGAACTTTCGAATAGAAGTGGTATGTGACTGTATCTTACCAGTGCCCTTCTTGAACAATTTAAATTTATTTGCCTAGTAACAAAACTTCAAAATGAAAGCCAAGGAAAACATATTATACAAGATTTTGCTGAGTATCTACAGAAAATTATAAGGCAGTGCAAGGTAAGATGGAAAGGTGTCGAAAATGGGTAAGCTCGGTCGGAAAATTGGCAAGACTGCTAAGAAACGGACTTTTGCAAAATCGCCAAAAACAGTCGAAAACTACGGTTACCGAGCAAAACGAACGTGAACAACTCTTGGAGAAGAGAACACAAGACCATGTAACTAGATGCACCAAGTCATTGCCGCCCATGTGTGTGGAGGGTCAACGTTAATTTCTGTGCCACGTATGCAAGCCGGTACACAAAAACAAGGTAGATGTCGATTAGAAATTAACTCACCATTTCCAGCAGACATAAAAGTCGTCGGCAATACAAGAAGCATCAGTAACAGCAATTTTCCTATAAGCGAATTCATTGTCGTTTCCTAGTAAATAAAAGGTCGAAAACACGGATGGACCGGGATTTTACTCCCAGCCTGGATCACCGAATATCTACACCAAGCAATGGACGTTTCAAAAGGAAACACTTGTTGACTCAAAACGAGGCAGTAAAGACAATTTACATTGACCTCTTTCATTCGTCTATTTTTGGGTCAATATCCTAACTGGTCACATTTCAGCCAATTAAGATCGCGTTCTCATGAGGAGAGTCACGATAGCAATTACTGTACGAAAAGGTGTTTCCCGGTATTTTAGTTACTCAGTCAGCTGTTTACGGTGAGTTGGAACATTTTGCATTGTGTTACTGCACAATAAGACCTGTTTCCTGTTCTGGCGATATATATGGTATTTGATATTATTTCATTTAGACCTACTTCATGTAGACACTAAAGACTGTGACTCAAACTTTAGACAGGAATTAACAAGTGGTGGCCTAACCGTTGACAATTGTCACTTGTCATTTGACTTTTTGTGGCTAGAGTCGAGACGCTGCTAACTGACTGTGACCGAGTGCGCAGTTACCAGTTGGCCTGTACTGTGTTGGGATTGGGATTTGTGGAGTGAGTACTCTGTAGGCAATAACCACATTGATCAGTATAAATGGAAAGGGAAAGAGGACAATTGGGACAATTCCCTTCCCTGAAAAATGGTGATGCAATGTTAGTACTAGACCAAGTTAAACACCAGACCGAATTAACTTGGTCTGCTTACATGGTTGCAGCTAAGCAGTTGCAAAATGCCAAAGCCATGATGTGGGGCATGTCCCAACCTATCTCTACCTGGCCTTGGGTGATGAAATGGAAAGCGGAAAATATACCAGGTACTAGTATCACAGTAGTTGTACCATACTTATGCCTGAATAAAGGTTGTTCCTTAACTGGCTTAAGCCATTCACTAGGTGTGTAACACTGTAAGTGTACGTCTTCGTATATAGCCACTAGCCAGCCAGGCAGCCGGCTAGACAGTACCACCATTTGGTGCAAGCAATGTAAAAATGGCCAGTTGCTAATTTTGACAAATGAACGAATGATTGTTCGAAAAAAGTTTGATTGTGGGAGTATTTGTTCGAGTTCGGAAGAGTTAAAGACATCACCGGGTTTCATCAGTGTGAGGAATAATTTCTTGCAAGCTCTTATTTAAAGCCGATGCATATTATCACTCTACAAATTTAGCAGTAAAACAATGGTACAATGGTAATTTTGTATTCAGTGGATGTAACTGGTTCTAGTTTATAATGTAAAATGAAATGAGATTAGCTGTGATTGATGTGAACTGTTCATGAAAACTGATGGACACTTCTTTTAAGTTATTGATGTCCTGATTGATATCTTTGGAGGTAGAAATGATTTTATTTTAAGATATGGAAATATGTGAGATATGCTTAGCGAGTTGGGTAACCTGGTTTACAATTTACATTTTGGTAGTGAGGAAGAAAGAGTGAGTCCCTTTAAAGAGTGAATTGCTGTGTAAGTTCCTGTGTTACTTAGTTAAGGTGTTCTGAAAGAATATACCATGAAAGCCACAAGTTTGTGTTAGTGGAACTTTTAGGCATGAGGAAACAGGCTTACTTGTCAATGAAAGAAATATGTATACATGACTGTTAGTAGGTTGGGTGATGGGCTAGTTCCCTGCATGATTGCTTTATAGCATTACTGACAAGTACAAAATGAAAAAACAAAAAATGCCAGCATGCCATTTTTGAGGCTAATGCAATCGTCTACCTTTTCATCATTTTAGTTGGGCCACCCTCGTAATATCCCTGTGATATCTAGTGTGTTGTCATGTGCTCTTCTCTCATTCTGTAGTGTTGTCTATGAGGATGTTTAGTGATGACCTGTCTGCTAGTAGCACTATTGTGACACCACTTCAGGTGGAAAAGGAATAGATATGCAGTCACATCAAATTGTTAATAACTTCGGAGGTCTTGGATATTTTTCTATTCAGGTACCCTCAGGGATATTTTGGTATTCAAAACTTTTACTTAATTGTCCATTTAGATCAATGCGTGTCCTTTCACTCACTGGGTGTTCCCTGAGGAGTTGAGAATGAATAAAATTAACAGGGTCCGTGCCCCCTAACCCCTCCCTCCATCCTAATAATTTTCAAAGCACCTATCAATTTAAAGCACCATATAACTGGCCTATTGCGCTGTGAACACATATACCCTATAATGATTACTCATGGGACGTCATTACAAAAAAATACCTGTGATGTACAATATTTTCACTAAAGCGATTTGAACAAGAACAAACTGTCTGTGACTAGGATTGCGTTTTATTTTGCTCTCAAAGTTTCGACTACGGAAAGGTTTTTTGCAATGTTTACTGGTGCTCGATCTATGCTGATCTGTTCTTATGCACTTACTGATATTCTGTTGACGTAAAAACAATGGGGAGGGACCCGTTACATGGTGTAACACATTTAGTGAGTTTAAGGTGGACTGTTGGCCCTAGGCGACACTGACAACGGGCAGCACAGACATGAGTGGGTTGTGCGAAAACTGTAGGGCCTAGGGGAACACTGTTATCTTCTACCCCAGGCGACAATAACCCTAGCTATGCCACTTAACACATTTAATCTGATCAGGAACAGTACTGGATGTTGGCAGGTCAGACAAGACATGGAACAAAAGCCTGCCTAGGCCTATGCCAAACACTGACCCACATGTTTGTACTATGGGTGGGTTTTGTGTATTTCCCTATGATAGACTTCATTAGGACACAATGTGTGTATGACTACAGCAAAATCATAGGGAAGTAACTTAATAAAATACAGAAGTATATAAACCTAAGGTAGTAGTAGTAGTAATACTAACTGTTTATACTATTGTAAATATTAGTTTTGTCGTTTTAGAAATCTAAATGTGTGCACTATATACCCCACAAATGTGGCGATTATCTTTTATACTGAACAAAATAGCACTGTGAACCTGGGCTTAAAGTTCATAGGGTGCCTTCTATTGTTATCTGACGTCTCGTTTTATAGTCCAATAATAAGTTCAAGGTATGAAAATTTGACAGATATGAAGTGTCTAGTTATCACTAAACATTATTTATAACTGCATTCATTCAGTGGTATTTATTTACTCTGGAAATGATTTTCTTCGAGGTGTTCTACTCCGGGTCCGTCAAACAAACAAACTTTTCATTTGCCTACTGTTATGAAACTGATCTGTTGAGCCTGTTCTTAAGGTTATCTATTACCTTATCAAGTCTGTATTCAGCCAAATATTTACAAAACTATGGAACTTAACTCGGTAAAAGTATATATTTTGTGAAAGTAGAAAATCTGTAGAATTTGAGTTTAGCATTTATACTAATCTGCCATTGATTGGGTCACGTGACCATTTTCTTTTAGTAAAACAGCAAAAAAGATAGGCACATTCATAGCAAAATAGTAGCGCCAATAACATAACCGAATTTCTTTGAAATAAATTTTCAAGATTAACTCTCAAAAACACTGCAACAATTTTCTAAATTATCATTTCGTTTCAATTATGCAACTTTGGAGTTTTTTCATTAAAATCATAAGAACTTCATTTTTGATATCCCTTTAGCAAAAGTGTATCGGAGAATGGTGCAGAATGGTGAAAGTTTAATTTGAATGCGATCAGTCATAGCATAAAACGAAAACTACGTAAATGTTTCAGAAAATTGTGTCTTCATTTTTTAGATCTTGTCTTGAAAATTTAAGTGAAATAAGGTTTCGCCATGTTGATGATACCGTTGTTTTGCTTTCAGTTTGCCTTTCTTTTTTGCTAAACATCACTATAGATATGAGCGTGTGACCCAGTTAATGGCAGATTGATCAAAAGTCAAAAATCAAATTCTGCAAGCTTTCTACTTGCAGAAAGTGATACTTTTACCGAGTTAAAATATGTAGTTTTATTGATATTTGACAAAATACACAGGGTTGTCAGTAAGTAAGGTCATACTGACTCCTACATAAAATTAACAACTGACAAATAATGAAACCTCCGGATTTTGTTCTACAATAATCTCACTAGTAACTTATTAGGGTCATGAGGTGTATTCAGTTTTGAGCAAAACAATTTTTTTCAAAATTAAAGTTGACAAACATCTTTTGTCTGACATTGCTTTTAAACCAGTTGAGCGTATCACAATGACATTTGAACCATGATATACTACCAACAGAATTTATTCTAAAACTCTGAATCTGAGCATGTGTGAATTCAGTCTAGTTCATAACTAATCTTTGGGCATGAAATGCAGCATGTTGTGGTAATGATTTGGAATTTCTGTTCAAGTGTTTCTCTAATTTTGATTCAATTACAGTCAGAGGCAGTGTTCAATGCATGCATGGTGAATAGGACACGGTAACTCCATTTTTAGGAGAAAATTACTGTTTCTATCCATTCCTCTAGTTTTCAAAGGTTTTATTTGTTGGTGTGTCAGATCAGAGTTTTGATGTAGCTGAATGTTATGAACTGTCAAATTTCTTGTTCATCTTCACTTCTGAAAAGTAAAAAATTACCTCCAACTATGTTGACAACTGATCGTCGCTGGTGTCTTCATCATAACCTGACTACGGTACACATGACACACACTGATGAAGACACCAGCAGTGATCAGTTGTCGAAAAACTTTTGAAGGCAATTCTGAATTTTTTGGAAGCTTATAGGAAATCAGTTATCATTCAAAACACCTGTACTGAATTTCTTGAGATTTATTTTTGTTCAGATAGTTGGAAATATAATATTAAAAGTTATCCAATATTTTGTCCTTTACCACAAAGGGCAGTTTTGTGCATGGCAGTCACAAGTTACACATTTGATGATCCAGTTTAGCGACCTAAAGCTCGCGAATGCGATGTCAGATTTGGTGACTTGGAAAAAATCCAACTTACCATGAAGTCGCCAGATTTTTGTTGTATCCAAGTCAGAAGAAGTTGGACAAACAAGAATTGACTTGGAAATTTGTGGTGCCTTCCAAACTTTAAAATTAATAACATTTTCCCAACAGATCTCTGTTGTTATGCTTGTGAAATCATTTGTACACATGCGAGCACGCGATCAAAGTACAACAGGAAGTTAACTGTCGAAGTTGCTTTCCAAAAACTGGCTGGTTTTGACTTGACCATGAGGCATGTGTCTACAATGTTTTCTCATCACTTTAGTTAGGTAGGAGCTTAATGAGAACGAAAAATATGCCGAAACATCCAAAAATGATCCAACAGTGGACTTTCCTTAATCGAATTGGACATGAAGGTGCTGCAACACACCATTTTTCTTTTGTAGTCAAATGGGAAAATAGGTAAGCATACTGTTGTATCGTGATGCTGATAACAAATTTTTCTGTTTTTAGCCACCTCATTTTGCCAGATTGCATTTGCGGAGTTGAGCGTCGAACCATGCATTTCTTTACAGTTTAGTGCATGAAGCCTGGTATTTGAATAAGTTAACCTGCATGCTTTGCTACTAGTGTTTTCCCTCTCACTTTGGTACCTGTTGACATTGAGATGAAAGCAAAGGAAATTACTTTCTAGTATGTGGGCATTCATGTGTCTTTTTAGTTTGTGTAAAAGAGTGTACGGTGTAGTAGGTGTTGAGTTGGATGCCCTAGGCATGAACATTCTGGTTTATGTGTTTCCTACTTTCGATTTAAACACGGAAATTGTAAAATGGGCTCTTACAAACTGACCTTGCAAATTTTTCAGCCATAAAGGGAAATTGCAAGATAACCTATTGTAGCAAAAATGGACATTGTGAAATTGGACCGTAGACCCATAATTTTATAGAATGGCTTCCTCTGGTTTCAGTATTATCATTCGTTATGAGTTGTTCTTATTTACTAGTATATGGTCTGAAGACTGCCTTGATGCCTTACTGGTTTCTTAAAGTCAGCTCAGGGGTGAATTATTTTTGGTGCTAGAATGGTCTTGCCTTGCTTGGTCTTGTTGGTATGGTAATTTGCAATTGCTGTTGTACTATCACTGAAAAGGCACTGACAGAAGGTTCATAGACTGTTTACTACAAAAGTGTTACATAATTTCAAGGCATTTATGTCATGAAATGAATCTAAACAAACTACCTGTATGTTATCCTCATTTCGTAATTATTAGTTAAAAGTTTTGACCAGCTATTATACAATAATTCTTCGCCTGTTTATCTCGCAATGCTTGTGGTGCAAAAATAAATGTGTAGTCTGTCATTAGCTTGGGTTAAACTGTTTTAGGCATCTTAAAACAACATTTGGGAGGGTTTCCATTATTTGCTGCAAGGCCTTTGAAATTAAGAAAAATGACAACTTTGACTATCATTTTTGTATTCAGAGTAAGTGAAGGATTACAGAATATACTTAAACATGTTTATGAAATATGAATTAATAAAAACTAATAGAATTATAACCTCATTCCATGGTTGTAGTACCATACAGGCCAGTACTTGTGACAACACACTTATTAACTACCAGTATGTAGTATTTGGTGACTCATTGCAATTCTGGGAATCCTGACAATACAGTTATGGTAGTTTAGAGTGTGTGTTTGTGTGTCTAGCTAGTCTTGTGGTACCTTTCTCATTTTAATCTTGACCACATGCATGTTTGCACATTCATGAGTAAACTTGTGGTTACTACTAATTTTTTCTTCTATGTTACTGGTTATGTAAGTTATGAGGCTCAAATTCCTGGAATTGAACTCAACCTCAGGCTCTAAGTCTGTATTCATTGTTGGTTGTTGCCTCCAGACACTCTGTGAGAATTGGCAACTGTGTGTGAAGTGTAGTCTGTTCATTTTAATACGTATTATAAAAGTGCGATTTAGGTGCATATTGTCAAGTAAGATTGCAGATTTTTGGTGGTGCAATTTCTGAAATTCCAAGGAAAATAGTTGTATGATTCATTGAATTCTAAGTCGAACCAATAAATTTTGAGTTTCAATCTTTTATTTATTTATTTATTATTGTGATATTTAAAATGAGGGTGGCCTCTTCAGTGATAGCACTGCTTTCCAAGAGGGCCCTCAAACACTATTCTTGTCTTAAAGTGCTCACCAATTCCTTTTCTCTGCTTGGTCAAATTAGTTAAAAACACAACATATAGCGACTATTTGAAAATGAAGGAGGTTGAAAATTGCCAAATGTTTTGTATCAAAAATGATCCGCTATAAATCACTCAACTGTGTCTAGTAAGTATTGTAATGTGGTGTTTGGGAACAACACTGCACGATGCTGGTTATGTGAGCCCCCAAGGCACGTCATTAGTGTAAAAGTACCCTTATTTGCAGCATTTTTTGTTTTCACATTCACAAGTTGTCAATGAATACAACTTTGTATAGCACAGATGGTGTTCAAATAGCTTCGCTGTTTAGTTCCTGCTGCAGATTAGCGTAGTTAGGAGCATGCAAATACATATTTAAGTTTATTTCATGGGAATTCCACAGTAATTGTATAGAGTATCAGTGGCTGTATTTATCTGCACTTAAACTGTAGTATCAAAAATTACTGATAAATTTTAGGAAACCTGCACCATCATTTGTCACTTAGTCACTTAAGGGGAAAGTGCGTAAGGTTGTAATTAATTTGTATTCCGTGGCCTGAGTGGACAGCTACAGAATTTACAATGACTACTGTGTGGTAGGTGGAGTCTGTTATTGAGTCTCTGAGCGTATTCCTGACTGGGTTCCTGGGCACTATTGTATCTGGAGCCCTGAATACAGTGGGCTGAGGTACTGGGCACAGTCCTTACTGGCTCAAACCATGGACACAGTTCTTACTGACCCAAACCCTGGGCATAGTCCTGACCCCTGGGTGCTGTCCTGACTGGAGCCATTGGCACAGTTCTGACTAGAGCTCTGGGCACTGTCATGATGGGAGCCCTTGTCACAGTTCTGGACTAGAGCCCTGGGCACTCTCCTACTATTTAGAGCATTAGTTTTTTTCCACAGTGGATTCGTTGTTTGTCTGCGTTATTCTTTCAATAGGTTGATTGACATTTTTCTCTTGGGTTTACAGAACGTACCTGGCTTGATTCAAACTACTCCCTGGTGTGGCAAGTGGAGTGTGGCCATTAGTGTAGTGTCCTAATTACTTGATTTGACCACTTCATGTAGAGCAAGTGGTAACTGGATGCCTTATGAGTGGCAGTTTCATAAACTTTGTCTTGGCAGCTAGTTGTCTCAGTGCTTCTTGTCCTAAGATGATCCAATGCCAGGGAATGTCTAGACAAACATTAATCTGTCTTAAAGGAGAATGCCACCCGATTTAATTAGTCTTCTTTACTGTCTTAATCGGTCTATATTCACATCAACTCGTATACAGTCGATCTCACCTCGCCGAGAGGTGTCGCGTTAACCTGTGAGGAAGGTGAGAAACAACTCAGCGATGTCAGTGGTTCTTCTGCAGAGTGAGTGCCGCTATGGAGTGGTGTATCGTTCCCGCTTGTGTGAACTATGAAGCTACGAGGAAAGCAGGTATATCGTTTTTTTCGATTTCCTCGAGAGCACACAATGCTTCAGAAGAGGTTCGCGGTAGTGAAGAATGAAATGACGCCGTAATACCAATTAAGTATGAGGCCGTGAAACTTCTCCGTGTCTGTGGCCGGCATTTCGTCTACAGTGATTTCACTGACGATCGAATGCCGGCTTACCAAACAGCTCATGCCAGGGCAGAAAAAGAGACTGAGGATGAAGTCAGATATTGTGCCTAGTGTGTTTGCGTTTGGTAGGCAGAAGACAAAACAACGCAGATCGGTTGTTGCTCAGTTTTTGATTATGGAGAATTGTAGCTGGCCATGGAAACATAAACAATTACAATTAATTCAAGACATGAGAACATAACGTTTTATATAACCTGTTTGATGACTGGTCCTCTGGGTATAGGACGTTTTCGCCAGTTCTTTTTCCCAGTCCCAAAAACGTCGTAAGCAGACTTCTATTTAGAAAAAAAATCAGGATGGTCCGGGAGATACATCTACGCTTCTCCAAGAAGGCGTTTCACTTGTGGAATTTCGTGGCAGCAAACGCAAACGTCAGTTGTTTCCATTATCGTGCAGTCAGTGCACTGACACCCTGACAAATGATTCAAACGGTTTTTGAAACTATCCATGTGTTCCGTTGTCTGTGCTTGTTCACGGCGCCTCTCTTGAATTTCTTGATCAGTGAATTCCGGTTCGAACTGATAACTTGTGAAACCTAACGATCGACCTGTGAAGTTTTCGTCGGATGAGCACTCGTCTAAGTCGGGATTGCGAATTGCCACGGTTAACGTTTATTAATGTTCGCTCTGTTTCAAAATGAATAATTCTCACCCTAACCAATGCTTATATAAAACTGAAACCAAGATGCAATAAACTAATTGACTGGGCACCTTCATACCGTAAATAATACGCTTACAAGGAAGTCACGCATTTCTAAAGATATGCGGGAATTTTCACCACTCTTCATTCTGAGAGGCTTGTACCAGGATCAAAGAGAGCGCGGCGCCAGAATTAGGTACAGTTGTGATGACCGCATTGCCCGATGCGAGCAAGACCCAATTAAATGTAATTATCCGACCATAAACTGTGTTAAACATCTTTGACTATATAATGGCGAATTATCAAAATGCATTAACCACTAATTTTCGTTATAAACGAACTCCACAACGGTATTCAGCTGGAAAAAAACAACCAAGTACGGTTTTCGATTTTTAAAAATCGATGAACTAACAGCCAATTGGGTATGATTGAAGATAAACTACCGCGCGTATTGATATACTCCATAGATATACAAACACTGATCAGAGTTAACAATATCACATGGATTCATTTTTAATATTCTTTCAATATCGTTTAACCAGATTTTTGACCAGGAAACAGTGGTACTTAACTTGTGCACACTTTTCATTTTTTATTACTGACAAAGAGCTAGAATAGTTATATAGTCAGTGCCACCGAAATAGTCCAGAGATTCCAAATCTTCAGTTTGGATATCACCGTATTTGCACTTTTGTGTATATTTTATGATTTGAGTTCTAATAAAGATTAAGCTAATGACAAGTGAAATGTTTAGTGTACCTGTAATGTGGTAAGTTTAGGGATGGGCTCACAATGAACTTAACTAATTAAGTTTAACTGGCGATCAAAATCTACCACTGTTTTGGTACTTCATGTTTAAAACTTAGATTAAAAAGTTATCAGCCTGTTCCCGGTAAGAAAAAAATGAGAGCGCTCAGAGGAGCGACACTTGGCGAAATTAACCGAAAAGACGATGATGGGGAGGACGATGACGATCATGACGATGAAGGCAGCAATTATGAATAACACTATAACATTCATGGGACTAGTGAAGAAATCACTAAGAAATAGGCTACAGTCTCGAACGACACTTGCTGAAGTTAACTGAAAAGACGACGATGGAGATGACGACGACGATGGAGATGACAACGACGATGATGATAGTGGGGATTATGAACAACACGATAACATTTATATGACTAGCGAAGATGTCAGAAATCAGTAAGAAATAGGCAACTGCCTTGTTCAATAGTCGCTAAACCATCAGTGCAGCAAGACCAGTCAACAAGGGAACAGTGCTATCAGAAAATATCGAATAATTCAAAAACTACACGTCCTAGCGAAAACTGGAAAACATCTTCCGAAAACCCGTTCAAAACTCTATCTCCTGGCAAATTTTTAGAAAATTCGTAAAATTTTTTGAAAAATTTCAAATTTTGCAATTTTTTGATATTTAAAGTCCAATAACTCAAAAAGGCTAAGTTTGAGAAAAATGTTATCACAGAACTTTTGAAAAACATACTTCAAGGAAACCACATGCAAAAATTCACGTCATTTGCTTTTCCCGTTCAAAATGCGACTGTAGAACGATCGAAAATGGGTGAAAATGCACCAGAGCCGCCATCTTGAAAGTGACTTCTGGTTAAACAAAATTTTATAATAGCCAATCAAAAAAAACCGAGAACGTGACGAGTTTGAAAGTGATTGATTCGCCAATGCGCCCTCTACAGGAGAAAACGTTTTCGGCCAGATATCTAGGTGCGCATGCGCCATTGCCAATATTTCCGCCATCTTTGACCGGAAGTTAATGATTTACGGCGCAGTTGTAGTACTTGTGTGCTTTAATAATCGTACCAATTTTCAGCCCTGTACTTTAAAAAATGCGGCCCCTATGAGCATTTGAATCTGAAACTGGAAACAAAATGGCCGCCACGTCTGCCATTTTGAATCCGATCACGACCAAAAGCAATAGGCTTCCAGGACTTTCTGATCCACTGGGCCATACTGCTAGACCCTTGAGTCAGGTTTCTAGCTCCTCAGCTCGGTTTTAACTATATATTAATAAAGCACAAAAAATATTTCCAGGTGATCAGTGCAATGGGCCCTCATGCGCGGCCTGCGCACATCTGGTACAACGTGTAGCAGACCGCCTGCAATTATTTTTTTATTTTTACACGTGTGTGAATTTCGTGCGAATCGGACGAAAATTGCGACCTGTAGAGTGCAAACAAAAAAAATTGACGTCAGAGCAACATACTTGTCGGAAGTCAAAGAATTCCTCCAAGAAGCATTAAAAATTAAATAAAGAAAACTTATTGTTCCTTTGGGAAGTGGCCCTTTGTGAAGATAAACACAAGTTAACCTTTAACCTTTTTAGTCGTTTTGTAATATTTATAATGTACCAAGTTAAAACTACTTTCCAGAGTTGCAGGCTATAACTCTGCAAATGTCAAGGAAAACCAAATTGGGGTACTAACAACAACCATTGTTGAGACAGTAATGCTAGCAATTACCTTTCCACTTCATTAGCTCAGATCTACATCAATACAAAGGGCATGCTGAATAGGCATCCTAAAAGTTGTCTGGGACTTAGGGAATCAGAGGTTACCAGTGTAAGTGAGAAATTCTCCACATGTTGGCCATGTGAGCGCATGCTAATTCAGTGTTTTCTGACAGAAAGCTGTTGTGAAACAATATTTCGATTGTACAGTATATCCTATGGTCAGATGTTAGGGGAATCTTTATTTAGATATTCATATACATTCAAATCATTGCTAATGTACAACTTTTGCACTGATGGTTTTGCTATGGAAGGGTAACCTGACTTCGCGATCTCCGACGAGCTAGTAAGTAGATTTGCAGTTTTGCGTCTAATTCACCAAAATAATCATGTGCACATTATTTCTTTGGCTCACTAGTATACTCTTTTCGTGACTGGAAGTTTAGTTTCTACTTTTGGCTGGTTTATGTTCGTGATGTCTTCAGGCCAGCCGCGATGGGCCTGATCAGGTTTTGAGCCACTGGCCGGGATAACGAGCGCTTTTGTATGTTTAGAACTCAAAAAAATCGCAAGTCTAAAATTACAACACACAGCTATGTTCTCCTGTCTGTATTTCACGGACGAATAATTCGAATTTATCACCGAACAGGGCCCAAAGCTCCCTCGACTGACCTTGGTAAATTGGTCTACCGAACTTTGTAGGCTATGGTACCTTCCAATACCTATAAATCCGTAACAGCGAAATAAAACAACACATTTGTTCAATAGCTCGATGTATTTGGAAGGGTTTTACATCGAATTTTGTTGATTAATTGTTGTAAAATGAATTCAACCGATAAGCTGGCACCAGTAAGCGTGTTGTGAACTGTTGAACAGACTGTGTTCGAACCTCTGACACCATTGGTTAATTTCAACACCTCCGTCTGCCGTCTTGTGTCAGATAAAAGAACCGTACTTGCTGTTATTGAGTGGAACTACTCGATCTAAATTGATACAAAATGGAACTTGTTTTTTGGCTGACTCAGGTATCACAGATTACCTCACCTTTTCAAAGTGGATAAGCTGTACCCATCAGCCAGGAAGGGTCAAGGTATTATATTATCAGGTACATACTAATATGCACTGTTATTTAAAGGGACATTCCCTTCTGATACAAAATAATGCAAAAAATAATGTGCTCGGCCTTTTTCTCTGTATTGACACTGGTGCAGCTGGGCTGAAAAGGAGCAAGTTGCCCTTGGAGCACAAGAATAGCCTGGGCAAAGCAATCTAGACTCTGTGTGCATCTTTCTTTGCTTAGACTTTTTAATCAATTGTGTTCCCAACTAATAGAAACTGACTAAGGTTATTAGCACTAAACAGTTGGACATTGGCCATATTGTTGTAGGGTCATTGTTAGCTTATCAGATATGTAACAGTACAGGACTGCAGTAAACCCACTCGGTTTGATAAAGGTTGGGAATACCTGGGACAAGGCAAGGACACTGGTAATGTGTCTAGACCTGCCCTTTGACTAGGAAATTACATGCTGTTTGGTTCTACTCAGGTATTTTGTAGTGTTACTGTGTATTTACCTACTCGTTGGTTGTGTATTTACGACCTATTCTGTGTGTCCCATCCGGGCAGGGGGGGGGGTCTGTGAAGCGAAGATCTCCTGAAGTTTCTCTTAATCGAGGTGAGCACAGTAAAATCTCACCAGTTTCAGACAAAATCAATTGCCAGAGTTATGCTTTTTGATCAACCCGTTTGCAATGTCCATGCTACGGAGGTAGGGCCTACTGTTTATTCAAATAGGAATGTTGACAAACTCAAAAAAAGTATAATGGCCATAATTGTCATTTCCCGTTTTGTCAGAAATTCATTACATTGTTAAAATTGCTCGGAATTTCTTCATTTTCATTCAGTGTCAATGGCAGCTGTACACTGTAAACGTACGCTATAAACGTTGTACACTATAAATGTTGTACTCTGTAAACGTTGTAAACTATAAACGTATACTATAAATGTTGTACACTATATACCTTGTACACTATAAACGTTGTACACTATAAGCGTTGTACACTATAAACGTTGTACACTATAAATGTTGCAAAAAATAAAGTAAGTCTTCACGTTTATTTTGGTTGAAAATTTTGATAACATGAAATTTCCTTGTTCTGCAACGTTGTGCTCAAACTTGAAGAAACTTTGCCGGACATTTTTCAGTTACCTATAAAATGAACTGCCGTTTTTCATTTTTTGAAGAACAACCTCATTGCAATAGTTTTTCCAAAAAATCTGGATGCCTTATTGAAGCAGCTAAATGAAGACTGGTCGGTTATTATTCAGTATACTGCTTTGCATCAAGGCTATGAAGCTTTATGCTGGGCCGTCCTTGGAAAGTGTGGTCATATGTCCCATCCATACACAGACTTACCCTTGAACAACTTAAACTTGTGCAAATTGCCCCACTTTAAGTGGAGCGTCCACACTCACACTAGCGCAAGACAGAAGTTGCTGCTCTGCGCTTGGCAATTAACAGCTGAATCGAATTCGATGCTAAGAAGAAAATCTGTATTATACCAAAGCATTGACGCTTCGCTGTAAAATCCACCTTTTAACTTTGGAGTTAACTTGTGCTCTTAACTTCAGTGAAAGATGGAAGTTAAGTGTTCTCACTGACCGAAGCTTCGGTAATACCGAAGGCAGTGGGAAAGGCCTTTTAGACACCGAAACGAGAATTTAGGTCAAAAGGAAGATGTTTTCATGCTCTCATATCTAAGAATTAAATTGTGTGTTGTATAATGGTAGCCCTGTGTAGCCATTCATTCAAGAGCAATTTTCTTATAAACACTGTTGTTAAGAAATTTAGCAGGGTAAACTGTTAATGGCATTGCATAGTAAATTCAAGGTTCATGCATTGTGTAGTAAATTCAAGGTTCAGATAATGAAATCTGCTGCTCTATCAGTGATCTATGTGCAGTTATTGTTCTGGAGTGGAGGCCTGACCTAGAAATCGCTTTGATTGATAACAGATTCTGACGCAAGATTGCGTCCTGCTAGATTGCCAGCTGGTTGCGCTTAGTAAAATTTACCTGTAGCTCAGGTGAGAATGCGGAGGTGTATTTGCATGGAAAAGTTTTTTTTTTATAGTTTTGACACCATTATTTAGTTTTAATTGCCACCTGGAGTCGGCTTGACTGAAGGTCTGGATTTGCAGTCTCCCTGTATGTATGTAATTGCTGTGGAATTCTGGATCATGCTTTTTAAGTTAATTTCTTGGATTAGTATAACTTAGGAATAAAAGTCTTGGATTGAACACTGCCACCTGATAGGACATCTGGGTTGTCTGGTAGATTTTCATGCCCTCTTTGCAGTTTGGAAATTGCAATATGCACTTCAATGACAATTGAATGCTTGTATGGTAAAATCAAAAAAATAGGATACAACATGGAGAGGACAAGCAAATTTTCCCATTCTTTCCATAAAATGTTTGTGGCCCCATATTAATGCTTTTCCATACTCAAGTACCATTAGCTACCACTAGAAAATGTTTTGAAAAAATGGACATTCACAACATTGTTAGAAGCCCTTGAAAACTAAATATATGGCAATTTTAGCGATTATTTTTGTGCAAAAGGGGTGTGATTTTGCCGTATGCAAACTTGTGATTCAAGTACTGGTGATGGAAGCAGGAAGTTATGTGATGGGAACAGTCAGCATTATGGCTGCTGTCTTCACAAAATTCGACTTTAGAGGAGCAGTTTGAGAGCGACTTAGGTATTTTCATTGGTGGCCTTTTTGCTTGAATTTTGTCTAGTGATGTGCGGGCTTTATACCAAAAGTCAAATGGGATCTTGGGATCTTGAATCATACACCAGAATGATCTGGTTTAACTCATGGGATACTGGAGTGATTAAGCACCTCTGGTCATGACAGTGTGTCTGGGTCGAAGGTCACTCCCCATTGTTGGCCTGCTTGCACCCAGTGCTGGGCTGACAACTGCCAACACTTGAACTTTCTAGTCACATGATGTTGGGTGGAGGAATGTCACTACACACTTTGTAGTAGCTGTGTTTACTCAGCAGTGACTGACTGTTGGAATGGTGAGTGAGGGTGTTATGTAACTACAGACTGTCTAAGGAGGCAGTGATGGGGTTGTGTACTCTCAACAGGATTCTTTAGTGCCATTTACTCTTCATAAGTTGACATGGATCAGCTGACATGGATCAGCTGACATGGAACAGAATGAGTTGTTCCAGTGTGTAAACGGGACTGATGACACCGCGGTGAGAAAGGTTGCCACCCATTTGCAAGGTAGAGCAATTTGTGCCCGAACATCTTGCTCCGTGTCAATTATATGTCTAAACGCGAAACTAGGGCGAGGCGGAAAGGATCGTCTCTACTGCGCTTGCCTAATGACCTACGTACGGGCTCTTTGTCTCTGCAACTCTCGTCATTTGTAAACCTGCGCATGTGCGATCCAGTCTCTTCAGCCTACAATTTCCGTCTTGTCACAGTTAGTGAGTTGTGTGTGTAAGCGGCGGCTTGACACGGGTCAATTTGCTCCGTGTCAGTTGTGCCGGGCCAAAAATTGATGTCTAAATGGGACTATGCGATTGCCCTGTGGAATGTTGGCTGTAATCTCTTGTCATCATGTAAATAAGAGGTTTATACTTCAAGTATGATGAGTTTCATTCTGTGTACAACATGTTTTGCATGTCGTACATTGGGGGTTATACTCTGGTGTTGCCAGGTTGTTGCCCCATTTTTCAGAAGTCTTGTTGTCATACCTTTAGCAGTTTTGACTTGGCAGACCATTAGGTGTCATTTTTATTACTAGTTTATAAGGCCTCTCGTAAGCATTCATCTATTTAGCCCCCAAAATATGGTTGTAGAAAAATGAATTTCTTTGTCATGAACTTTCTCAACTTCGTTATCTGCATGTGGTATCATTAGTCATAAAACAACAGTCTTAATTATTAGTTGAAAAGTAGAAGAATAACAATTTAGGTAATGTGTAACTAATATGTGTGTTATTGAAATTACTGTTCACTTGACATCGAAAAATAACCGTAGTCTTTAGAAAGTAGATGCACAAACTTGTTGAACATGACAAATCTTAGTAAAATGACTCCTGAATTCTTCATCAATATGAAGATAGTGACTTATGGTATAGTATGTAATCACATTTCAGGTCCTTAGCAGATTACATTTGAGTTAAAATTTTCACAGAGATCAAACATTTGCACATTTGCAGTGTTCCATTTCCTCAGTTTTCAGGGAGGTCATTTTGTTGTTGCATGAAATGTAAATTTGATTTTAAAAATGGCTTCCGTTTTATGTTCAGCGTGTCAAACAAAGCTTCATTAAAAGCATTATAGAGGTGTTTTCTTTGCATGTCTGTATTATGATAATAACAACTCCCCTTGTAAGGACATTAATTTCCAATTGTAAAGCCGGCTATATGTGTGTTTATACCACCTACCTGTGACAGGAGTTGGTATTATTTCTTCAGAAAATTGTTACATTCTCAGCATGGCGCCTGTGTTTTCATTGACTTAAAAGTTTGATTCTGACTTAAGCATTTGATAGAATTTAATTTTTACCAGCTTATTACCTCATTAAAATAGAAATGGCCATAACCATCATGACCTTGCAACTATTGTGAGTAATAAATCTTTTGTCTGTCTGTACATGGGCCATTATGAAATGCTGTTTTACTATATTATAGGTTTGTGATTCTTGGTACGTATTTAATAACTGTTTGTACTTGGGCTATTGTTATATTTGTCCAGGCCAACTGTGATTGTGTGCTGGTTTTATTTCTTTGCTTTCATATCAGCTTGTGAAGGAACCACTGTTAGATAATGGATGTCTTGTGGCTCCTCTCTGCCCAGAGTATTTGCTGTTTGATTCATAGGAACCTCAAATACATTTCAGTTCATTTTGCATGTTTCATGCTGCTAAATTGCATAAAATTTATTAGTAATAAACTTTTTATGGCATGTAATTTTTTTGGGCGAGCACGTTTTTTTGTTGGCTCTTTTTCATTTGTAGCTTGGAACTGCTGTCAAATGAATTTATAATTAATATAAATCAGTCATGAGAGCTATGAAATTGAATTTTGATTATTTTAAATTGTGTAAAGTGATCCAAAAATTGTCATTACAGACAGATGCTTGTTTCAAGTGATGTCCACACCGAGGCCGGTTAACGGAGACACAGGACTTCATCACTCGCCAACAGAGGGCATGAGATCTGCCAGTAGCAGCTCCCCACAAGCATCAGGTAAGATCAGTAAAATTTTCTCTAAGCTCTGCTATCCTTGTAAACCCCGTATTTGATAATGTTAACACCCAAGACACTTCATTGAGAAACTTGAAAATAAGGAGGTGAGTTCAGCACTGTCTTTGAAAATGATTGTTTTGGTTTGTGTCACAGGGTGGACCCCTTTGAGTGCTCTAGTGTGAACATTCATTGCTGCTGTCTTGATTTGTTTCGGTTTGAAATTAGCGATTTTGGCCGGACTCAGTTTGCGCTGCATGGGACTTTAAGCTCTACAACAGAACCCAAAGTGTGTAAAAATGGAATCTTTTCAGGGTTGAGATTTGAGCTGAAGGTAGACATTAACTTGAGCAGATACAATGTAACTATTAGCTTGGCGTGTCATTTCTCGATTATCCACTGAAACACATTGCTACCATCGAAAAAAAATCTTTTTGTTGTTAACTACTAGATATGCCCTAGATTTAGTATTCGTGTGCAAAATCTCCGATTTGGGGCACAATATGTCCGACAAATGACATTTTATGTTATCAGGAGTCATCTGCAGAAGTTGTAATTGTTAATGACCACAATCTCTTAATATCCACCCCCAATTTCCAATAGTTTTACAACTTTTTATACATTCAAATGCCACCAGCAATAATTTCATCTTCCAAAACGCTCATCTGTCATTTACAAATGGTGCATTACATGAAAATCTCGCTAATTTAGGTCACAACATGGCGGACATTTGAAATTTGATTTTCTCACTATTCCATGAAACATGCATAACACCAAAGTTTTGCTTCTCCATGTTCGAGTTTTATACCATCAAACAAAGTTATGAAGAATTGTAGGCATTCACAACAGTGTTGATAAAGGGTAATTTTGACCACTAATTTTGTCCGAAATTGGCGAGATTTTACTATATTTTAAAAAATCTCTGCATTGGGAATAGCCCTTTGAAGTGGATGAATAAGTGTATCTCCTTGATAGAGTATTACTCATCAATTGCCATTTAATGGCATGTGTTTGTGAGTAGGTAATGTCTGATATACAACCAAACTTATC
The DNA here is from genome assembly GCA_002633005.1 of Phoronis australis. NCBI lineage: Eukaryota > Metazoa > Phoronida > Phoronidae > Phoronis > Phoronis australis. The sequence continues at coordinate 1,278,772 of NMRA01000012.1, forward strand.
GGGCTCACCGGCTTCATTTCCCCTGTCCATTTGAACGGATGCGGCTGAGTGATCGTGTTTACACGCGCTTTCTGTCGATGCTCTGTTCGACTGAATCGCCCCACCGTGTGATTTCACACAGCCGTTGCTGTTGCGGATATGTCAATCAGTTTGCTTGCATGACCGTGTGTTAATGCTGGACGCAGTGAAAATCAGATGGATATGAGGTAATGCAGCGTGCAGGATTGTGTTTATAGTGCGTTAAAACTATTTCCATGGTTGTGCATCAAAGGGCTGCCATTGTATATACAGGGTGACCTGAAAAACAAAAACAAAAACAATTCCATTCTACAGAAACACGTTTACTTTCTGAAATTTTGTACACTTAAATTTCAATCCATGAACGATGTTTCCACAGTTTAACCGTATGATTTGGCTTGTATTGAATTTTTTGTTCTTTCCAAGTGAATTAGAATTTGGAAATTTTCTTATCGGTCTTTTTTGTCACCCTATAAGTTGCAGAATATACTTCTCCTCTGCAATGATGAAATCTTGGTGCATTTGTATTCTCAGCTATACGTCATGCAGTCTTTCATTGGCTGTCTAGATTAATGTTTTAGTACGTCATGCAGTCTTTCATTGGCTGTCTAGATTAATGTTTTAGTACGCTGACTGATAATTCTGTGCTTTTGTAATTAACCCCTTGTCGTGCACGTAAATGAATTAAGCATGTCAAATCAGTTCGCATTACTGGAGGCCACTTGAGGATTACAGGGTTAGTGTGTGGTGTGCGCACACGCACGTCATTGTTATATATGGCGAGCAGAGCTCATCATTGAGGTTACTGCCTCAATGGATTCACCTGAGGCGTAATTCATACCCTGACCAACAGGCGTGCGTAAACACAGGAAATACACCTGAGGTGCTCGACATATGGCCAGGCAGGTAGTTGTGGGTCTGAAAGTTTATCGCCGCAGTTACTGAATCGACTAGTGCTACAACACATCACAGGTGCAGTTATCTTGGGACGCGGGGGTGTATATCTCCCCTGCTGAGTATGTTTAAGGGAGTTCCTTGTTCTGCTGTTCAGTAGCTTGGCTATATAACATCCATTTTTGCCATTTGATTTTTTCTGGGACTCTCCTGATGGGTGGACATTGAGATTAGTTGTAGTCGTTTTTCTACTTTTAAAAACAAGTAGTTCCAGTGTCTATTAGGGAGCAGTATTCGACACTAACCATTGACATATGTAAGTTATCAGTGCAGGTGTCTGTACCGAAACAAGAAGTCTAATCTTGGCTTGTACATCACTGTGATTGTGTCATTTTTGAGATTTAAATCAGATAAATGCTCGTCCTTTTCTGTTTGGGAAAATTTAAAATCTAAGCTTGACTTGTTGTGGTTGCATCTTTTTCAACATTCAGTTGGTATCGACTGGTAACCTGCAGTTGAACTGAGGCAAAGTCAGAAGCATTTTTTTACTGGCAATGTGTTCTGCATGCACGTAACTATAGTAGTAAAACGTTACCGTGGTAAGGAAAATTTCAAGACTGATTTTGTTGGGGGTAAGTCGCTTAGTTTTGTTTTTGTTCTTTTGTACAGCTAAATGGTATGAAGTACAGGTTTTTAATGTCGTCGTATATGTTTCATTGTCTAATGTACAATTTCTCACTTTGTTGTTATTCAACTTATTTCACTTGTGGGCACTTATAGGTGGCTACTCTGCAGGTGCGTGTCTTAAAATGGATATTTTGTTATGTTTTTGGTCCATTCTTTGGAAAGTTTCCTGTAAGTCAAGTAAAATTAATGGCAAATTGTTCAATTTTTAATTTTTCAAGCGTTGACTGTACTGCCAAAAATGTTCAAAATTTCATCACGAGTTTGTCGATGACAGCCGTTTTAATGAAGTTTTGAAATAATTGAATAAAATTGTCTTATTGTAATCTCTTGTTGAAAATTTTGATAAACTAAATTTTACTGTTGTGCCCTATTGTGCCCTATTATGCGTTAATTTGAAGAAACTTCACCACATGTTTACTTCTTAATTTCACTCGGATGTTTTGAAGTACAGTGTTCATGCGAGGCTGTGTTCTTGGACATTTAAAAAAGAAGCATATTGAATTCATGGGCGTGTCATCTTGAATGCTTTTTTTCATAACTTAAAATCTAAAGAAATGCAAATCATTCTGTGTGTTTCTTGGTGATGTTTCTGTGTTTTATACTAATAAAAGTTCTACAAGATTTCCCTGATTTTTCCAATATAAATTTTGCGTTAAATGAAGATCCTGAGTAGTTTCGTGTTTGATGTGCATTAAATTGAAACTTTTACTTCTGAAAGGAAGTTTTCTTTAGCTAGCCAGTCATCATGTCTTATTTTTCATTGAATGCAATAACAGCTTAACGAGTCATTCTCAGCGACAAAGTAACTGTACAGAAAGTAGCAGTAGCGTGGAATGAAACACTCTAACACCAAACGTTTTGCTTCTAACCTTTACTAAATCTGTATTTTTAGCATATTGAAATGGTAAAGTCCTCAGCCTTGATTTCAGCGAATATTGAGCAGGCAACAGTGAAAATTGGTGATTTGCTATCAAATCACACAAAAACAACGGATTGATTTCATAGCTCTCGCCAAATCTCATAACTTCAAGAAGTATATCCCATCTAATTGTAATTCCAAAATTGTGTTTTAGGTCACAACAACAATGTTATTGTAGTTTGTGAACTGATCATAACTGCACTACATCTATATGAAGTGGAGTGCAGGTACATATTAAAACCTTCTGTTGCAAAAAATGTCTCAGTCTGAAACAGTTAATTAATGTCATGCAGCACGTGAGCATGGTTATTACAGTGAAATTGTTTTCAAATATGTCTATTGCAATTACTTCGATTACGATGTCCATTAACTCAATAAACTTGGCAGTTTACCAAGGTACCTAAACTACACGGTCAACGGACTCATAAACACGGGGCACGGACGCATGAACAAGACTCACGGACCTGCAAACACCGTCCACTGACTCACAAACACGGGAACGGACTCACAAAACATGATCCACGCACCCAAATACACGGGACACGGACTCATATTCACGAGGAAACACGGTTAATGGACCGTCAAACACGTTTCACATACAAAATGGAGATGACAGCTGACCCAGGAAGCCGATGAGTCCGTGACCCGTGTTTGACGGTCCGTTAACCATGTTTCCTCGTGAATATGAGTCCGTATCCCGTGTATTTGGGTGCGTGGATCGTGTTTTGTGTGTCCGTTCCCGTGTTTGTGAGTCAGTGGATGGTGTTTGCAGGTCCGTGAGTCGTGTTCATGCGTCCGTGGCCAGTGTTTATGAGTCCGTTGACCGTCTAGTTTAGGTACCTTGTTTCCATCGAGACTGTTCTCATACCGCAGTATCAAGTTAGTGTCAGAGGGCGTTCAAATTTCAAGTGTTTGTTGTCTGTTTGGGTAACAATAACTATCCTACGCAAAAATTTCTTATGAATTAGGAGCCATAGTTTTTGTGAGACCTGGTGTTCAATTCAAATTAGTTCAACTTATGTAAGTCAATTGGAGTAAATTGGTTCAAACTAAATCTGTACCTGAACTTCAGTGTAAATACCTAAGTTTATGAAAATAATTCTATAAGTTCAGACAGGCTGGAATAAACTGTGAACTGTAAACCTTCCAGAAAAAAAACATACTCTATCAACAAACACAAAAATAGCATCACTCTGTCAATAACCATTTTCCCATATAGTGCTAACTGATATAGTGCTGACGTGATGAAATACGCCTTGTCACTAGATGACTACAGGGTTGGATTTAATGTAGTGGTATATTTTCTAGCATTTTATGTATTACTGCTGTCAAATTGCCATTGTTGTGAGGTAGAGCATTCAAATATTTTACTCAAAAATGTTGTCGCTTGACTGAAACAAATGGCATTTTGTGCCTCAACTCTGCGAGTCTTGCACATGAGAATTATCAACTGGAATGGAGATTTTGTGGTCTCCCAATACTAAAGAGTTGGATGTAGAACATTTCCTTTTGAAAAGGCCAGCTGCTAGTTAATCAGCTACCAACTAATTTCACTTCCTGTGTGAAAGTAAACTCTGGTGAAACAACCAAATCAAACCAATTTAAAAATGACAAATAGTCTCATTAAATGGGGGAAATCCTTTTTATAGACTAATAAACTTTAGAAAGTCCTCTGTCCTCAAAAAATCAGTCGATAAATTTCCTGTTTCGGTAAGCAATCAGATCACGTGTGTCTATTTTTATTAATTATTGAGGATGGGTGATGACTGAATGAAATGCTCTAAACCTGAAATATGCTTTGGTTGCACTGTACAGTTAGACTGTTGCAGCGGCCACCTGGCACTCCCTGGAAATTAAATTCCTCGGGTAGGCCAGGTTTTGCGGCAGTTTTGAGGTATACATGGTTAGGAGGTTCAGTGAAACTGGTTTGCTTGTGGTCGTGAACATGGTGTTAATCAGAAAAGTCTACTAGTTTTGCTTTAGATAACCTTTTCTTCAAAATGGAGACTCCATGTAGCTGTGTTGCTTGTGGTACAGTGTCTGGGGAATCTGCAATTTCAAGTATCCCTCAAATAATCCAGAATTGCAAAAACTCTTGATTGTATGGATGCACTTTTGGACCACATTCGTGAAATCTGTAGTAATTTATTTTTGAAATTTAGTGTTGGCTTGTGTCAAACATTGGCTGAGCAGTGGTGGTTTAGAGCTGGAAATGCTAATGTTCCATTTTTGTGCCACCTTTTCCCCAGAGCCTGGCTTCCTTTTCGGTAGAAGTGAAAGTGCCAAAAGTATGAGACAGATATAGTTGCTGTGGTCTTTCTTGTGTAGTACTTATGAGGTTAAATGACTCAACTTTTAATTCTGTTCATACAGTTCTTTGCACAGTGGAATAAAGGCAGCTTGTCCAATGATGTGTGGACGCCAGGCAAAACCCAGTCACAACTGGTCCATGCCTTGTTTGTTGATGTCCTAAAAAGCTTATTTCTCAAACAAACTAAGCTGTTGCTTGCATTCTATCTGTCTGTTGCAGAGTCATGGCGATGTTTTGTAGACCTCTGATTTCACAAATAAGACTCCCAACAAACGGGGACCAATTAATCCTCTTGTTGAAGAGGATAACTTGCCAATCACCCTTTTGAACCAGTGCAAGCTGCTTGTTTGCTAGCTTCCCTGAAAGTGAAGTGCCTGTTAGATGGCGCTGTTTTATAGGACCAGCTGGCAGAGGTTGCTGAAAATGTCTTGAATTGGATTAAAAGACGATGGTTAATCAGAAAAAAGTTAAAGGTTGTTTTTAGAAAAATCTCCAAATTTGGCTAACTTCGGAACATCTCATCTCAGAAATGGCTGATTTGGTTCATGTGATACTTTCACATATTGAGGTAATTTGCCACTTATATCGCACAAAAATAATTGCGAAAATTATCATTGCCTTATTACAAGTATTGGTAGCTTTACCAAATATTTATGACATCTACACAACGCAAACCTAGCTAATCATAGACTATAATGTTATTCATATATGCCGAAAATTTTGTCCAAATAAAGTTAAGTTTGCCTACCATATTATATGCTAGACAGGCGAAGAATCACCATGGGCTTTATGCGCTGTTCTCCGAAATGCTCTTCAAAATTTTTTGAAAACGCTGCACTTTTGCATGATAAACAATATAAAAAGTTTTGATACAGTTTTTATGAAACAAATCAAGTCGCGTCAATGGAGTACGAAATGATAATTTAGAAAATTGTAAGGGCATTTTTAGATTTTGTCTTGAGCATTGATATCAAATGACTTATGGTCAGTGTTATTGATACCGTTACTTTGTTACGAATGTACCTTTCTTTTTGCTAGATTTTGCTAATAAAGTCATGGTCACATGACTGGTACAAAGTAAAAGAAATAAATCCTACACAGACTTTCTACTTTCAGAAAATATGGAGTTTTACAATTTAAGAACTAAAGTTTTGTATGTATGTGGCTAAATACACTGACTGCTCATATATAAGCTTGTTGTATTTATTTTTTTTTTCAATATATTCAGTCGCTTGAACACTGCCACTATCCTCCTTTTTGCAAGTCTTGTTTCACACTGCGTTTGTTTGGATTGTGTAATCTTACTGTGGACAAGATTAAAAGTGAACCCAGATTGGATTATTTATGTACATTTGCAAGTAGGTGCTTCAATCTGAAAGGGGCTGTAAAAAAGTGGAACTTATTTCTAAACATGTGCTCAGTGTGAAGCCAGTGTAAATCTAAACATATTGCATGAATTGAGCTCCATGTGACTGACATCTGTGCTTTATGTCTCTCTTTCTGTTTATGTCAGTGTAAACATTTCTGTCTACTGAACTTTTCATTTACTAGGCATCTCTCTCAAATGTTGGCCCCAGACTAGTTTGTCAAACTACAATACCACCATCCCTAGGGAGTTAGAAAATGCATTGTATGCTTGACCTAATTTTTTGTGTCAGGTGCTTCTGAGTTGAAACTAACAGCGAAAAGTGATCCGTTGCGCATCCATGGATATTATAAGGTACCTGCTTGTTTTGCCAATTTCCTGGTGGCAGTGTTGCAAGTTGCAGTGCAGAAGGAAACCTATGCTGGTGTAAGAACTATGACTTCAATAAATGTGTGAACTGTTGCAGTCTTAAATATATGAGGTGTTGTGGGTAAATGTCATTGAACATGGCATGATGGTGTGGTAGTTGGGGATGGGCCTATTGCAACGTGCATGATTTTGGTGTTGTTAGGTTGCAGAACCTATGGAGATGACCTAGGGAAAAATGTTTCTTGTGAACTTGAATTACCCCAAAGGATAAGTGATGTGGAAATAAGTCTTCCACCAAGCTGAAAAAGCAGAACTCGTCAATAGGATTATATTCATAACTTGCCACAAACATTTTGTTAATATCTTAGGAGGAAAGTTGACAACTGAGCCTTATTATGTAAGGGAAGACTGATTCTAAGTCTTGTTAATTGCCATGTCCAAGAAATGTTCTGTACCACCTTCAGGCACAGATCGGGGCAGGAAGTTTGAGGGGTACAAGTGCAACCTCCCCCNCCCCCCCCCCCCCCCCCCTGTGTCTGTTCATAGTGTAGCCCATGGGTCATGGCACTGTAGCTGTAGCTGATTCTTTAATTGACCTTTTTACAGCTGGAGATTTGTTTGTGGGGATATCTATCTTACTCACCACACGTTAGCCAGAAATGTAGGTGTATGTTTTCTGGTTTCATTAGTTGGTTTCATTGTGCTTAAAATGCCAACTTCCACAATCCATTGCAGATATGTCTCGGGCCTCAGGGCTTAATCTTTTTACAGGAAATGGAACCCGAAAATATTTTTGATACAAACTCAAAATAATTATCTATTATTTCGTGCTTGAGTACATTGTGGATAACACAAGTGATTGTGCAGTTTAAATTCGCACTTGATGACCTATAGATTTGTGCTACAAACTAGGGTAAAAGCATAGGATTTTGAGTAAAACTCAAGTTTTCTAGTTCAGACTTGAACTTATAGCTGGGGTCATCAACTGCAAAATAGGATTACGATGTCATCCACGTAAACCATAATATACTCCAGCGTAGAATATTAGAAACTTATCTTAAGTTTGTACGGAAGTAGATTGGAAAATGATTTCAAACCATGGAAATGCCAGTGATTGGATCCTCTCTAGGAGACCCGTTGTTGACAAGTGGTTGATTTGGTTTCAGTTTTCTATGAGGAGGGGAGGTGCAATTAGTTACTATTCAAAATTAAGACTGCTTAGTTCAAGCCGTTGCCAACTTCAAAATCAAAAAATGAATAAAAGATGAGCACATGGTTGGTGAAAGTCTGTGGAATGGCTAGGTTAAAAAATTAGGTGATCCTGCCATCGCTTGTGCAAGTTTAGTTGAAAAGATTTTAATATTCTTAACATTCTTGCAGACAACCAAGGAAAACAACATGAAGCTAACCATTGGTTCGAAGTATGCAAATTATCTACTTTATTTTAAAGGTGTTAAAATTTGCATTTTATGTCTTATTTCTGTGAGTAAAATTAGTTACAAGAACTGACAGGGATGAATGAACATGCTAATTAGGTAAAGCCAAAATCCCAAGTTTGAAACCAGGTATAAATTAACTTTGCAGTATCAAATCTTCCCGGTGAAGCTGTCAATGAACTCTATTCGGTCCTTGATGTTATCTGATCACCATCCTAAAAACGTGACCTAAAAACGATGGTTTTCAATTATGGCGTTGCACATGGCTTTAAGAAGGGTTTAAGACTGAAAATAGCAACCTGTTTGGGATTCCTGACATATCACCTCCTGAGCTTTTTATGTGCCATTCCTGTGACCCATGTCACTCCTGTTGTTTGCTTGGTTATGTTATTTAACATATGTCATCTGGGACTGTTGAAGTTATCCCTGTGTTTATAAACACCTGAGTTTATGACCTGGCCGTCTTGTCTGGATGCAAGCTGAGTCTCTGCTTAGATCAAATTTGAGGTGCAGTGCAAAGAATTTACTGGGCAAATCACAATCCACATTGAATGCCTGGTTGAAATCTGGCATACTTGTGAAATGCATTGTTTTTGAAGTACAGCAGTATGGGTATAAATGTTTTATAGAGTTCCGCTTCCAACTTTCACAATAAACCTATGAGCTCTGCAACCAATTAGCCAATGAGGTTTTGCCTGACAGGAGTGCCCCAAGGGGATGGTGAGTGACAGGCTAGTATTTGCACGTTTTGTAGATGTTGTGCCTGGTGCCTGAGAGAGAAGACACTTATAAAACGCTGGCCAACAAATGTGTACCTGTTACACCTGCTAGACACTTATTATTTACTTGACTGTTTTCTAACTGTGCCACTGAAAATTATCTGATACAACACTTCACTGCTAAATTATTCACACACTATAACTATAACTTCTCTACTATGAACAGTGAACTTCAGATGGATACACAACTGCTTCTAGTAATGCAGAATGTTCAAACCAACAGTTGAATACCGAGACTGCTGAATATGTTTTACAACAGGACTGTGTGAGACGAGCATGTCATGAATCCAGGAAGCAAATCCATTTGGTACATGTTTCTTGAAAAGTGCATTGTCTTTTGACTTTTGGCTAAAAATCAATCTGTGGATGGCTAAAATGCCAGGAAATTACTCTACAACTGGAAGTCAAGAGACAGAAATCCATACTCTGCTCGACTAGACAGAGGACAAAACATTTTGCCAAAGACAAAGAAATCAACTTTTGGCTGTTCATAATCAAATTTCTGGCTTGGCTAAAGTCAAAAGACAAAAGCCCATTCCAGCAACAGGCCGTTGATGTTTGTTTAGATGTTTGTGCTGAAATTTCATGGCACGCATAAATTAGGTGTAAAAAGTTTCAGTCACGATCAATATCAGCTTCTTGTTAAATCACATTTTTAAACATACTTAATGCTATGTGTCGGCAATTTGGATTGTTGTTTGGATATGGACGAGAGTGTGCCCTCGGCGATTCAGATGTGCGCTGGATGCGATTTAGTCTGAAGCAGACTAAGTATTTTCTTACTTCACTGGATAACCTGAGGCATACTATGGATTTGTCTTCACGAGAATAAGGAAATCATATAAGAAAACAAACTGATGGACGCGGTATACCTCAGGTGGTTAGTACTCGTATGTATTCTGTAATCCTTAGTTTTGTAGCCATTTTGTCTCTCCAGAATTGCACCATTATTACGTCACAGTAGTACTGTGAGAGCATGTGCCGTTCACTTGGCCAAGTTTCAAATTCTGGTGTGCAAGATGGGCGAATAGCAATTTCTTTCATTCGCATTTATTTCGAGTTGTTGGAATTTGGTGGCAATCATTTGTGTTTTACACCATGCAATGATGGTAATTTGACGGCATGATACTCACAAAAATAATTTTTGAAAGGCTGGAAAATCCCACTGCGCTATATTTAAACAAAATGCTGAACCCTGTCCACCAATTTCTCTGTCGTCATCTAGGGAGTTGGCATATTTCGTTATGTTGGCGCAATGTCGGAGAATGGCTCTTAGTCTTGTGTTGTTACTCAGACTACAGTTTGTGTAGTTTCTATTCATGGTTATAGAATTTATGCTAATTGTGTGATCAGTGGTGCGTGAAATGTTTGAAGTGTAGCCTGAAAATGAAACAAATCGAATGATTCCAGTCCACTAAATAAAAAGACTATCAAAGTCCATCGGGACATGCTTATAACCGTAAATTGAGCTCCCTGACTGTATTGTACAATATATCTCCCCTAATGCCTTGTGGTGTACTTGTCTTGCAATTTAATGTTACAAGCACTGTGTGTTTATGAAAAGCAGGTCTCGGAATGTTGATCATTTCTGCAAAAATACTGGTTTCTGAGATTCTGAAACAAGTGGAGATATTTTCTTTCTAAGAAATGCAATGGTGCAGGAAGTTATGGAAGTTCTTTTGTGAGGAAAATGTAATAGTTGAAATATTCTGGTAATTCTGCTTTCTCAAATTCAGTATGTCTGAATATTTTCAATACTATTTTGAACCCATAATTTAGTTAAAGTTTGTAGTAAAAGTTCTTGTAGTTTCTCTGATGCAAGCCTGGTCGTTTTCAATTGGATCTATAGTTCAGACTACAGTCAAGAGAGATCGAAATGAACCCATAGCCAACCAGTGTGGTCGAACCATTGACTTTGACTCTAACTATGGCCCAACCTTCCTGCGGACATGGATAAGGGTTGTCAGAAGATGGCGACGTCCGAGTCGTTGCTAGAAAATTGAACAATATCTTTGATTAATATGTGGCATTGCCCAAAATAACCAATAAACTGCATCGAAAATGCAAAGTTTGCATTAACTAAATAATAGGGAATGTAAGTTACTTTGCTATTTAGATGTATTGTTTTATTCTTAATGTGTACGCACTTTATTTTATTGATCGGTTAGGTGACGTTCACATGCTTACTTCAGTGCCACTTCAGTACGCGTGTCTTTTTATGCGCCATGTTTACAAGTGTATTGCTGTCACCTCCGTCTGGGCGGACAACGGTCACCTGGCATCTGCTACAGTGATCTCTTAAACCCTAGCTGGATTTTTGTGAAATTTGTTGAGTGTGTTCCAGTCTGATAATGGGTAGAGGCACTTTATGGACGGATCTGACTACCGATGTACTCCCTAATGTCCCTTATTTTTTATGCGTCCACATATTTATGTATGGGTAAATTATGCTGTCATCCTTGTCTGGCTGGTATCCACCCTGAATCCACTGCTCTGTCTCCAAAACCTTTGTATGTATGTTCATGAAATTTTGCAGATGTGTTCCTTTCATGGATGGGACGGCTTGAGCAAATTTTCAAATGGATCCTACAGCTGGTGTGTCCCCTAGTGGCAGTTTTAGTTTTTTAAATTTTCCACTGTATCTTTGAATTTTCATAAAATGTGGCAAATGGGTATCTAACAGTGAGGTGTAACCATCATCCCGTTTTTGGATGGATTTGAGGCATTTTGCGCCATCTAATGACTATTTTTCTGGTTTTTTTGGCGTCTGCCCCTCTATCAGCCAAAACACTCTAAGAAAGATTATGAAAATTGGCATATAAGGTGAAGGTAGCTAGCGATGATTTTCAAATGACTCCAACTACTGTGATGCCTCCTAGTCCTAAATCCTTTGCTGGATCCTTGTTGAGTTTGGCAACTGTTTTTGTAAGATGACAACAGATAACTTTTGGACAGATTCGACTACTGCTGTGGCCCTTAGTGGCAATTTTATTTCTCCCATTTTATTCTCCATCTTTGAAGTTCCGTAATGTGTTTTTTATGAAATTTGGCAAATACGTTTATGAAAAGGGCAATGGCACCATCCTGTTCTCAGATGAATTTTATGAAGTGTATGCCTCCTAGTGGTCATTTTTATTACTTTCAAATCCATCTCTATCGGGCAAACCACTACATGTTCTGTAGTGTAGCTACCGTCAGAAACTGCTGTTGATATTCGCAACAATGTTAGAAACCATCGAAGAAATGAAAAGGGGAATTTTTACGTTTATTTTCGTTTGAAGTTGGTGATAAATTACTGTATTTATTAGTTAATGTAGCATTTTATGATCATATGGAACATAAAATTACTCATTATATATACATATAGATTATTACATGGCGAAGTCGTTATCCCCCATATTCTAGAGCCCGAGTGGATATTGGATAATTCTCCAAAATCCACGAGGGCTCTAGATAAAGGGGATAACGACTGAGAACATGTTATAATCTATTTATACCACATACTGAATGAGAAACATTGCAATGAATCGATCTACCCTTCTCGACTCGCCTCGGCTTTTGTAACTACTTCCAATGTCAGGGGCCTGAGGTTGGAGGTCGTGACCTTTGAGGAAATGCCGAGTTTTTCTTGTTAAAATGTTTTTTACTTAAAACCAAATAAAAATTGAACCAAAATAGAACTAAAGTGAATCTGTAAAGTAATTTTTATTTTCAGCAACTACTCCAGCTTACTACACATCTTATCACGCTAAGCTTCCATCGTGAAAATATCGTCTGCTAAATTAGGTTACCACTGGTTACTGAGTCCAAGTTAAAGCAACCCGACCACACGTCATTCACATTTAAACTGGAGATCGATGATTTACAAGTGAGAGAAAATGAAGATAAATTTTACTCAATTAAAGATGTCGTTTTTATTGAAATTTTGCGTCTTATTTTTCATAGCACAATGCCGTTTGTTGAACATGCAATTATTGCGCGTGCTCATGTAAGTATTCTATTTTCACGTTCGATGATGTCAACCGCTGAGTGATGTAGTGGTAAAGTCAACGGCCCGAAACTCTTGCAGAGCGGGTTCGAAACCAGCCTTGGTTTCCCGCCAAAATGTTATTTAACGCCGTTACATAACTAAATGGGTTGTTAAACGGTTGTATTGGCCATTTGAGGCTGATATTGTGGTATAAAAATGTATATTAAGATAGATGATACTGTCACTAGTAAAATGACGCAACACAAAAAGGAGCCATTGACTATCAATTGGCTAAAAAAGCACTTATAAATAATTGAGTGTCTTTCCCATCATTGTCTTTTTAACCAATTTTATAACCCAAAGGATAGAAGTGCTATCGCTATTTGCTATTCTTGCTTTAGAAACTGGGTCATAAGTTTGATCATCCCCCCACCACCCACTGACATCAGTCACAGCAGTGAAAACATCCCTGGGTCAGATTATCTTTTCTCTGGTCTCCATTCCAGTTGAGCTGTGTTTTTATTCAGCCACACAGACCTCTGAAGCAACACCCTCCCAGACATATATTGCCTTGTTTCTACCCATCCCTATTTATACACTCCACAGGAGATCCAATACCTGACTGGCCATGTGTAATACTCACTAGTAGCCAAGTACTACCAGCCCTGATGGACCTTGAATAGACTATGTCTAGCCAGTCTAATGTCTTATTAACCCTATTCCAGCCATTGTCCTGGGCTACAGTTGAACCCTGCCTGAATACAAGAGCCACTGTTGGTTCACCTGATAAATCCAGCTATTGATTACTTTGTCTGGGTCTACACATTCATAGAGTTTGTTAGACCAATACACACACACACACATACACACAGAGTGGCATGTTTGTCTGAAAGCCTGCTACTACAGTACTATTAACAACCACTGCCAGGAGTGCGTGGGGGTTACACTCCTATCACACTGTCTGTTACCAGTATTACTCCAGCTCACATACACACACAGACAGGCAAGCAGGCAGGTTCATACAGAGATAACTGCTCACACAGACAGCCTGCTGCACTGTCCAACAGTTTGGGGTAGAGCTCTCAGCTCATTGCCGCTGAATGAATGTGTACAAGAACTCTGCTGCTTTTGCCACTGGTCAAGGTAATTAATCTGAATTCTACTTTCCATTTGGGTTAACTTTGCTAATGTTTGTTATTTGCAGTATTGGAGGTCGTCTCTTAGAACTTGCGCTTTTGACCTGTATGTGTGTGAGTCATTGTGTCAATTGGGTAGGCTTTTCCCCTATTTAGAAGTATCAAATCATTATCTCATGCGTTGAAATGAGTCAATGCCATGAAACTTACTAAATTCACATGCAGCTCTCAAATGATCAAGTGGAAATATAAGGGTCAAGATGTTACTGTGAACTATTTAACCCAATCTGAGATGAGGTGTGTTATATGAGAAAGATGAGAGGGGGAATTTTCAAGGAGCGTGTGAATATTTTACAAAATGTCGCTCATTTGGCAATGACTCTGAAGTATTGGTTTGTTTAATGAAAGTGAGTGTTAGCTTGTAATTTCGAAGGAGTCAAGCCTTGGCAAACATTTGCAAACCTCGGTGTAATCCATTGATTGTGTTCTGTCCTAATAGAATGCCTGTTTGATAGCGGTATGTTTTTCCTGTTAGTATCTGCCGGTTGCCCTTAAAATGTTTAGAAATTGGCTCTTAATAGGCTTGTATTGTATTGATTCTCTCAAATCTCATTTGATTTTGTAAGATATGAGAACCTTTATAAGTGAATTTAGATCTATACTAAGAACAACAGAAAGATGTAAGGTGTAATATTGATGTAAAGAGGGTTGGTATCGAAGACATATTCAAATATTTCTTGTTGAAAGTAGGTGTGCTATGCTCGTCATGCAATTGATCATGTAAATTTCTCTTTATAAATCCATCTTGAACGGTCAATTTGTAGGTCAATTTATATTTTTGCTAGAAAGAACAGCAAACTGGTGTGTTTTCTTAATGTAAAAGCATGCGCAAGAAACTTCAGGCAAAAACTCTTTGCTCATGAAACCAAAGCAATGAATTTTCTCCCGTGATTCATGAGTCCAGTCTCGCCAGCCAATTGCTTTAGTGGCGGCAACATTGCAAGTGTTCTCTACTTGGGTAATGAGCTTACCTGTGAAAACGCTCGACTTTCACTTGTGTATTTCTTCATGGTCTCGTAACAAACTCGCTCCACGTTATACATCACATGGGATCTATGATTTGTGCTGCCACCTGGTTAAGTACAATACTTCTTCCTTGTTAACGAAGTAATGGAAAACGTTTCTGAAACTAATATTATGATCATGTGAGCAAGCATACTTTAGCAATGAAGCGTTAATATGAAAATGGTTGAAAATGTCAGGATGAGCACTGTGAAAAGTCCTGCCCACACACAGCCTACCCAAAATGTCAGGATGAGCACTGTGAAAAGTCCTGCCCACACACAGCCTACCCAAAATGTCAGGATGAGCACTGTGAAAAGTCCTGCCCACACACAGCCTACCCTAGAACAACTTGCACTAGTGCAACTTACCCCACTTTTAAGTGGAGCGTCCAAACACACGCATCCGATAAACGGGCAAGACGGAAGTTGTCGCTCGGTGTGTGACAATGCACACATATTGCCAATATGGCGCGTAAGAGAAAACACGTCTGTATGTAACTACAGCTGATAATTACTTCTGCCCTACTCCATTTTTGCGACCACACAGCGATTACAAAGTGGTGCAAGTTATGCTGGAACAAGTTACCCCACCTTGATAATGTGGAGTATGTTGTCATAAGTGGGGTAAGTTGTGCTAGCTTAAAACAGCGTCCAGACAGCACTCAAACCTAGTGACAACCCATTGCAGCACTGGAGTAACTTATTGTAGGGTAAGTCTATGTGTGGATGGCACTTAAGTCTCAAGTTGAGCTGTAATGTTGATTAGGGATAGTTCCTCACAGCAGAAACTAGGCAGACAGGGGCAGGGAATTAATTACATCATTCAGGCAGATAACTGGCTATTATCTACGACCTGTTTTGTAGTAATCCAAGGGATTTATTTGATAGACTTAACACATGGAACTGTCTTAGACAATGTGGGTTGTGAGTGTGTCCTGCCTTGTTGAAGATAAGCTGATAATGGCTAAACCTGGCTTGTTTTGGTGTGTATGAGTAAACTCGATAGAGAATCTTGCTTACTGGTTGTGAGGTGTGTATTTTTGAAGGTGAAAAATGTGCCAAGACAACTGTCCTCTGGATAAAGCTTGGAATAATAGTTCTTTGAGAATTTTATTTGATCAGCGGCATGTACCATAAAGGCAACACGCTCACGACGATATTTTCGTATGAAACAGAACGGACTGACTACTTCAGTGGTGGCCGTTTTGCTAATCTGTGCTAGAAAGGCCTGTAGCTTACTTGCAGAACGCGTCATTTTATTTACCATAGTCTTGCGTGATTTTGCTTTTCTCGCATGAAATTTGCTATGTGGAACGCACATCTGGTGAAGGTTTGGCTTATACATACATTCAACTTTTTCATTTTAACTAGTGCACTGCAAACTAATACCCTGTTGTATATATGTTTAGTAAATGGTGAGTTTTGTTTATGTTTAGCAATACCACATGTCTTCTGAAGAAATAATTCAACTCATGAAATGGGGCATGTTACCCCATCATAGTTTTGTGGAATTACGGTATGGCCAGGTGGATCTCATAGTTGGTGTTTGCTGCTTCTCAAACATTCTGCCGTGGCTCAGTGTTTTAGCTGACTATCAATTCAAATGATCGAAGGTTGGAAATGTTTGCTTGCTTTTATTATTTATCTTGTCTCATTTTGCTCTGTTCCAAATTGCAAAAAAATGTTGTTCTGTATAACTCATAACTGTAGGTATAAATGTACTTGGAAATTTTGATGTACAGTTTCCATTAAATTTTTACGATCTCATAAAAAAACTCTGCTGGTCTTGGAATTGTATAACCAGTTTACCAGTGGTCCTGCTCAGCTATTCACTCTAGACTCTGTTGTGTTCATTTACCAATGCGATTAATTGATCACCTCTTTCGTATGTGGGTGTGCTTGCCATACTACAAATGTTACTCAGCAAAGGAGTGGCTACTCAGATCTGTATGTTCCTGCTCACTGGTGCAAATCACTATGGCTCTGGCTAGGTTTTGTGGATTAAACTTGACCCATTTTTATATCCAGCAGTAACTATGTTCCCAGATGAGAATGGTCACCCCTGTCTGCTCCACATGACCACAGTAAAGGTAGTGAGTACTTCATGCCTTCTCACACTGGGGTGCAAGTCTGGTGGGAAAGTAGGTCAAAGTTCATTGGGTTGATGATGTTGGTGAAACTGGAAGTATGATTTAGCGTGTTTTGTGGTAATAGATACTCACAGGGAGTAATACCTATTACCTATCAAACTGGTTCTTAGAATGCGGGATCCCTGGCTTATTGCTTATTTTGCAATTTTTTGGAAGCAGTTCTTTTTTGAACTAATGCTTTTGATGTTATACCACATTCACTTGTTTTGCTGGATGCAGGATTATAAATCAAAATTTCTAGAAAAACCATTGTTATTTTCTCGTAACATTGAAGAGTTGCTTGGCTGCTTGTACTGGGGAAGGTGATTGGCTGCTTGTACTGGGGAAGGTGATTGGCTGATTACATTGCCCTCTGTCAGTGTTTTTGAGCAACAATACAATTTCGATTTTCTGACTAGTCAGGGTTTGTAGTTGTTGTCCAGGAACACCAACAAAATTTGACACAGTTTTCGCAGGAGTCTGTCTACTTACTCTCTCAAGTAGAAAGAGTCGGACGGCTCTGCAACGTCACAAGAAAATAGCAGTGAGTTTTCCAAGGCCAGAGTCTTGTCTCCAAATTCAGACTTAGACTTGAAACTTAACAAATCACACTGCATGATTTTAGTACACATTTGTAAATTTACTAGAAGTGTGCTGTGTAATTGATCAATTTTGAAGTTGAGTTAGGAGTACAGAGTTTAGATGCCTGGCCCAAAAGTTTCTATTTATTATTGCACACCCGCTCTTATTGATCATGAGGGTTTGATCTCGTTCTCGAAACAGAAGGCATATTTAAAGCTGCATTTTGCCCTGTCTAGCTTGCTAAATGTTGGCCTTTTGGTTTCATGAAATCAGTAGCACAGCATTCCTTTCATAGCACGTTAACTTTTTCATTCCCTCCAAGTGTAACCTTCGAAGTCTGTGTTTGAGTAACAACTCCTGCATAATGTTGTAACTATAGGCAAACTTCACTGGAGCATATGATTCTATGAAAATATGTATCAATGTGATTGGCTAGTGCAAAGGAAATAGAGACTAAATGCAGGTTGACACAGTTAAAACATGATAAAAATTTGGAGTATTCGGCTTTCAATGCAGACGCAGTCTTGTTGTGACTGTTGGTTTTCACCTTGTCAAAAGGAGTCGGAAATTCACACAGTGTAATGTTCGTCACGTCATGTACGTAACAGAGGTTAGGATTGTACAAAGATTGATCTATTTCAAAAATTTTCGTAGCTTGCCAAATTCTTGTTTTGCTACATCATGAAATATTCATGTGGTGTCCTGGTTTTCTTTCTGGACTGTCCAAATTTCGGTAAACTAATTAGTACGAAAATAAACCTCTTCCACGGTCCTCGTTTTGTCATGAAATTTGATTTCTGATGCAGAAATACCTTGAAATGGTGAGGATACCTGCAGTTGTAGGTATTCTATGCCTTACTGTGTCACGGTTGAGCGATCAGAGCTTCAGGGTTCATTTGCAAACATGAAATTAGATTATGGCATGAGAATTTTTCTAACATGAGGCAGCCTACTACTATGAAATTTCTTATTAATTAATCTGATGTTATTTTTTAACCGAAAAGTTATGGGTTCTATTCCTGGTTCCCTTAAGGACAAGGAGCAATTGATTAGAGAATAGATGGACAAAAATTACACAACAGGTGGCAATCTATTTCATGGTGCTCAAAGCTGACACCAGTGATCACTACAAAGTTAGCAGCAGAGTAATAGAATGATGTCTGTTTTAGCACCACTTACCAATTTAATATACCCGAAAAAGAGTGTAGTTTTTAATATAAAATTTCTGTCTGATTTTATTTCAGTCACTTTTTACCCAGATTTTTCCAAAGCTGTATGTTTTATACAGCTCTTTCCCAAGGATAGGTATTTACCTGCAATGGACTAGTATCCTGTTTTGAGGGGAGACGAAAGACTCAAAGAAACTGGATTTAATTGCCTGCTCAGTAAGTCTGATGGCTAGTGAAAAAGTAGGCAGGTTGTGATTTGTGCATCTTGATTTAATATTTGTGATTTTCTTCAATACCCATCTTTCAAACAAGTTACAACTTATTAAAGTTACTTTTCTGGTCGGATGACAATCGGCCAATTAAGGCCTGCATTTTCTGAGTGATGCGAAATAAAAACCATGAATGAAAGTCATGAACCTACTCTTCTCTTGTGTGGTTTCGTAGTTGTAAACAGAACATCAATCCTCAGTTAATTGGCTAGTTCAGTCCAGTTTCTGTTGTGAGTTTTGGGTTTTCTCGACAGCATGAACAAACCCTTGTTTTTAACCAGCCTCCACTGCTTAGTCACTGCATGGTTTGTCCTGGAGGAGCTCCATGGAAAAAAATTCCTGACTATTCATTGGTAGTTTCTCAGTAAAACTTGCATTCATATTCATGTGATTGAAGAAATTTGTTGGACATATGTTTTGAAGCCTAAATGCCTCTTTGACCTTTGCATAAATGGTAGAATTGAAAACTGTTTAACTTCTGTTAATGGATTTAGGTACAGTAATTCTTCGTCTATTTAGCACGCAATATGGCCGACGAGTGAGAAAACTTTAGGCTGTTACTAGCATGGTTTGCACTGTGTAGATATCATAAAATAACTTTTAGAAATTTTCCATTATGTAATGTTATCAACGTTTGGAAAATGGAAAAATGACATCAAGCGATATAAATGTAGTATAATCTTCTGCGTGTAATGTTAGTGGTTTTGTTTAAGTCTTGGGGTATGACTGAAATCAAAGAAGCCACTGCAGATCCCCAAATGCAACCTGGGGTTTTGTGCAAATCACAAACCGTGACCTAGAAGTAATCATGTGAGCGCTGTGTTCCGTAGCGCTGCGTCGTCGGTGATGTGGGCTATTAGGGTAAAGTTTCTTCAAATTTAAACAAAATGGCCACATGTCTCAATCTTCCATTTTTGAATGCTCACTGTGTTATTAAAACGCTCCAAATTTCATCCTGTGTATGTTGACGACGATTGTAAAATATAAACTGTACAAGTTATGAAGCACGTTTTCTTCTTGCGTATTTTTGTTTAAAATTTTGACAAAATAAAATATTCCTCCATATTGTATTCTAAATTGAATAACTTTACCATGGTGTAGTTCCCAATCGTCATGACTAACAACGGTGTACCCATTCTCGACACCTTTTTACCATATTTTGCACATCCATTTATGGTTTTAGTATTTCTTGAAAAGCTTACTCGATGTAATAAAGCATTTTCCTGGGCTTTCGAATGGTGTCTCCTAAGAAAAATGGATCAAGAGACTAACTCACTTGGCTCACAAAAGTGTGTACCCATAATCGACACTCCACAACTGAATGTTTCCGAAAGCATGTCTCTACACGTTGTGATTATCTGATGAGTAGTAATTCAGTTAAATTAAATTAAATTTAGGTATTCTCAGTACTATCTAATGTACATTTCTGTTTCAAATTTCCTTTTTTCAAGAATGGAAACTTGTCAGTCGTTTACTTCCTTTGCGACTTTAGCTCACTATTACTCGCGTTCAAAAAGCATGATTTTGTGCACGCGCGATTCAGTAAACAAAGTGGCACGCATCTGAGACTTGAACGGAAGTCAGTTTAACTGGTAAGACCGTTAAACACTTGTTTGTTCAACGAAAATCGTAATGTGTCGATTGTGAGTAGTTTCGATTATGAGTACGATGATGCTAAAAGCCATGTACTGCAAGCACAGGAACCAGAAAAAAAAACTGATGGAAACTCATCAAAAGACCATTTTGCGATGGGGTTGCGGATTTTGTTAACTAGTTTGGTGCCCATTATTCTGTAGAGAAAGCTGATTCTCAATGATCTGTAACAAATTGTATCTCTACTTTTTGCAGGAAAAATTGTTCATTGAAACTACATACTGAAATCCTGGAAAACGCATGGTTAACGAAAACACGATAGGAGTAGAAACCATGATTAAACATCACAAGTTTAATTTTTTGCAAAAGTGGGAAATCACATGACGTGGTTCCTGGTGTCAAGTGATTTTGAATTAGAAACTAAGTTATTAAATGGTATTGATATTGATCTGTTGGAAGGAGATAATGTTTCCTGACTGTGTTGGGTAAAATGTTGGACAATCTCATGCGTAAGAGATTTGAAAATTTACCAAAACATACGTTTTGAGATCTGTTGCCATCTTGTTAAGCTTTTTGCTAGTACCCAATGTTGTTTTGAAATATGATGTTAGATTTTATCTTCATTTCCACTTTTCGACCTGAAAATTCAACAACTAACTGAATTATGTAACATACCGTAATTTGTACAATCAAAACTGCAACAATTGCCTAGAAAGTTAACAAGAGTCAAGATATTTAAACTTATATTTTTTGATAATCATGACCATTGGGTTGTCAGTATGAGAGTCCAATGTTATATGACAAGCATGGGACTTGTTATCAACTGTTGAGCACATTGTCATGATATATACCTGTTTCACAAGATAATCTCTCAACACTTTTGATTTTGAACAATAGATGGCATTGCTGTAGCTAAATCAGCTGTTCCTTAGGCTTGAGTAAATAGGGCAGTTAAGCAAATTGGTGTGAAGAGAAATTAAAACTATTGATTATGTATCAAAATTCAATATCTTAAAATGTATTTATATTTGTGAAATGTGCTGTTCATACTGCATTTACTTAAGTCGGAATGTAATACTTTTGAAAAAGGATGCGAGTATCATGTCGTGGAACACTGCTTCTTGGTGGTTTTGTTTTAGAAACATTTTAAACATTTTTTAAGTAGAAGGTACGGATCATCTTGTTGACAAAGTAATTATGCCGGTTGTTATAACTTTATGCTGCCCTGATTCATATAACATCAATTCAATTATTTTATTATGTTTACTTATACTGTACGCATGAAATGAATTTTAAAAAATAATTTTGTGCTTGAGTAGTCAATGCAGGTGTACTGACTCCTGTTTGAAATAGACAAGAGTCTTTTCGATCAAAGACCTCTTGGCCAGTGCCCCATGCCTGTTAATTTATCTGTCTGGCAGTTTGAAGATGTTACTAGGGACGTGGTAATGAAGTGCTGTGCAGAGCTGAGTCTTGCCCCAGGCAGACTTGTTCAATATTTACGGAACAACACTGAGTGGTCATTTCATAAGTGCATATTTTTCACTTCAATGACATCCACAAAGCTACATCAAATCTATCCACTGATAAAATAAAACTGTGAATGTTTACATCTTGGATTCTGACTTATCATGATTTACGGTAAAATCTCATCAATTTCGGACAAAAATAATTAACAAATTTAATAATCTCTCTTTTCTTCATTTTTCAAAGGCTTCTCGTGTTGTTTATGTTTAAATTACTCTAATCATTGCCTGATGGTATCCATGTAGAAAACTTTAAAAAAAGCACTTGTTTGGTGCTATTTATGTTTTGTGAAAAATGGAAGAAAAAGAAATTTCTCTTGTTTACAAAACTGTCCTCTAAATTAGTTCTTGTTACCATTTTCTAGACTAGGGTGTCTGATGCTGCAAAATACACTTCTATCTATGGGGCAACTGAGAAAGTGGGTACCCGATATAAAACTAGATCATGAAAAACAGTGTGAACAATTCCGCTTATCCCCTTCGAGATGAAGACCGAGTTAGCAACGTACCCCAGATCCTCCTATGGAAAATGACATTCCTGGGTTAGCAGCATGCCCCAGACCCACCTATGGAAGATACCTATTCCTGGGTTAGCAGCATGCCCCAGATCCACCTATGGAAGATCCTATTCTTGGGTTATCAGCATGTTCTAAACCCTTCTATAGAGGATCCCATTCCTGGGTTACCTGCATGCTCCAAGCTTTCCTGTGGAAGAGCCTCCCTGACCCGCTTTTTCCAAAATAAGTATGTGATGAGTTTTGACCAGTGACTTACTATCTAGATTGCATTGTTACTGGACTGTGTTCAATAGCATGCCAAGTTGTTTGTCAATCATATGTTCATAGGGAAGGAAGATCCCTAAGCAGAAAAGTTGTGACTAGATTTCTTCACTGAAGTGAAAGTGTGAAGGTGACTAGCACTTGATTCAATATTTCATCTTACGTTGGCCTGGAGTGAGTGACTTACCACTGCCCGTTTTTTCTTCAAAAGTCTCTTTCCTTTATTTTCACAAGATAGTTTAAACCACAGAAGAGTTTCATCAATCGAGAGATGTAAAAACATTTTTCAGTAATGATAATTTGTAAAAAGTGAAGTTCATTGAGCTGTCGTGGCCATTTTGTCAGTGCACCGCTAAAAACTCAAGAATTGTTTTGAAAATTCTATGGTTTATTGTGGTTTTTGAAAAAACAGTTGATTAGTCTTGAAAGAGCATCATTTGGCATAAAGTTTAAATGGACATTATTGGCGAGGAAAGTAATTGTCTGAGAACAGCATCAGTGCGCAAAGTAACCTTTAACACCTGCAGTTGCACCAGTCTAACCTCTGGTTTCGGAGCTGAATCCCACTTGTTAAATGACAGAGAATTTTAAGACTATTTAGCTTGTAGTCACCAGCCTTGACCTCCGTGAATGTCTAACAGACAATTAAGAAAATTGGCGACTGGCGATAAAATCACAAAAGCACCAAAATTGGTTGATTTACAGCATTGTTCCAACGTTTATCCCATTCAACAATAATCCAGAAATGCATTTTTGGTTGTAAAACGGATATTGCCCCTTTAAACTATGTAACTGGTTTTGCAGTCAATTTCCTACTATGAAGTTTTTTACTGAAAATAAAGGGAAAGCGTATTTTATTATGACATGATGGCGATGAGTTATTGATAAGTGCTGTAAAATGTGCTAGTTTGAATGTTATTCAATATCCAGCAGGAATTGTAGGGTGTGCTGAACATTTGTCCACTGATGCAGTTCACAAAATTCAATCGGAAAGGAGCTCCTTAGTGTGAGGCGTCAGCTCTGAAGTGCAGATCACAATATGTCTTTTGATCTCAAGCCTGGTTTAAAAATGACTCCACTATTAGTTCAAGCCGATATCACAAACTTCCAATTGGAGTAAATCAAGTTACTTGCTTTGAACCTCCCTGCTAAAGCAATCAACAAGCTCCATTAGGACCATAGTCTTGTGTGCTATTAGGAACCCTAACTGGCTGTATTAAAAATCCAAAACAAAAGGTTGCACTGCATGGGGCTGTAAAGCATGCACTATTAGAGTGGGAATGGTTGGGTATTGATCTGTCACTGTCCTGATTAGGTCTGTCAGTAATAAGTTAGCTTGTGTATAAGGCCAGCCCCCGTTATCCTTACATTGGACAAGTGGTGGGAATTTTACTAAGGCAAGGAATCCGTTCTTACGTCTGAGAAGGACTTCTGAGCGCCTGCCATGTGCTAATCCCGGTTTAAGTTTGCCTGGAAATACGTTGCGAGTTATTAGTCTACTTAATTATATGAGCAAGACGCGAGTGAATTGGTACAATTTAAATGAAAAGGTTATGCTGAAATCGCCTAGGGATTATCTGTAATAAAATTTACTCTAGTGTCCTTGTAAACTACTGTCTACCTTTTATTGATGAGATCTATACTCCTCTACTGTCGTTCTTTCATAATTCTTATTGACTTGCAAGTGTGAATAGCATGAAGGTGGCTGAAAAATCTTGATTCACAAGGAAAGGAAATAAATCCATTCTCGATTTGATTTAAACTTCTTATTTAGCGTTGAAAAAGAATTTAGATCTTGCTACAAACTTATCAATTCAGGACAATATGGCTGACAAGAGAAATTTTATTTTTCATTTTTTTTACTTTAGATAAATAGCTCCAAATAAATGCTTTATCGTTTTTCACTTTACACCATAGCCACTGTCAAACACTGTTCTGGATAATCAGGGTATTCACTGTAACTCTAACAGAAGCGTTTGAAAAACAGTTTTGGTAATTCTTGTTATCTGAAATTGAAATTGCTGAAATTTTACTGTATTCACAGCATATTCTCTCTTTTCCTGAGCTTCTTAGACGACTTGTTTCTTTAAATTTTAATTTAATGTAATTAAAGCATGCGCTTAATCATTCTTGTTTTCTCATCAAAGATGTATTTTCTTGGAGTTTGTTGGTATTGCTTCAATAGCATCAAAGTTTATGAAATAGTAAGTTACTTCTAAAATAATCTGTCGCTTTCACTTTTCATAAATTTTTAATCTAAGGTCCCGTCCACACACAGCTTGCCCTAGAACAACCTGCACCAGTGCAACTTACGCCACTTTCAAGTGGAACGTACACACACACACACACACACAGACACACACACAGACACACACACAGACACACACACAGACAGACACACA
>NMRA01000012.1:1304196-1417172 GCA_002633005.1 Phoronis australis
ACACACACACACACACACACACACACACACAAACACACACACACGTATCCGATAACTAAGGTAAGGCGGAAGTTGTCGCTCTGTGCGTGACAATGAACACCTAATGCCAACACGTTAAGCAAAAGAAAACCTGTATGTAACCGCAGCTGATAATTACTTCCACCTTGCCGCAGGTTTGTAGCCAAGCAGCGGTTACAAGTGGTGCAAGTTACCCTAGGACAAGTTACACCACCTCGATAATGTAGAGTAAGTTGTCACAAGTGGGGTAGGTTGCACTAGTTTAAATATTGTCCACACAGCACTCAAACCTAGCGACATCTCGTTCCAGGAGTAACTTGTTCTGGGGTAAGTCTGTGTGTGGACGGCACTTTAGCTGCAAACATGGCACTCAGTCATGTTGAAACTAGGGGAAAATCTCCCCAATTAAGACATATTATGGCTTACAAATGAAATTTCTATTTTATTTTTTCATGTCTTTAGTAAAATTTAACAAAAAGTTACATCCATGCATAACAACAGTATCAAAGAAGACGAAGAAGACCAAATTTCATTTTGAGAAAGTTCGGTTTTCTAAAATATATTTTTTGTTTTCTTCCAACTTGAGTCTCTTAGAAAAATCCTAGAAGTCCTATTTTGGATAACTCCTCACGCACTAGTGGAACATTTTAACAATTACAGCTTCATTCAATGCGATCAGCCAGTTTAAGATATGATGTTCTGAAGTTGGCCAAATTAAGACATTTTTGAGGGTCCTAGTAACCTTAACTTATGTCCATAAGTAACAACATGGCTATCAAATGTACAGTACAGCCGAAAGTATCGAGACAAAATGCCCCAGAATTCCCGTCATGATGGTTCTGCGGAAGCTGAATTCATTGGCAGTGTATCCTTCCCTTACACCGAGAATGAATGGAAATAACAGGAAAGATAGTAAGATGGCTAAGCCATTCTGTAGTTTTAGTACCATAGTTTAGTGTTCATTACCTGTCAGTTTTGCTGTTAACAGAATTACCCTTCATGGCAGAGAAACGGTATTTGTTCTGAATACCTTTGCCCTGTACTTCAGGCTGGCGAGGAATTAGCGGCAGACGTACACCTTTGAATTTACTGAAAATGTCTATGGGAATTCTGTACAGGGGGATAAAAGCACCGTTTTGGAACTACTTGTTTAGGCATTTCACACTTTAGAGTTAGAACTGTAGATAAAGGTTGTTTCGCGACCACAAGTGTTTATGACCAATGACATAAGTGTTTTAGACCGGTCTGAATTTAGGACGGTATTAACATTAAAATGCTCGAAAAGACCGGATTGGACTAGTTACTCCGATTCTGCAAGTGAAGTGCAAAATGTTTAGACCGCATTATTTTCTCGACTGTCCTCAGTTGCTCAATCCAACGGCCTGGGGTTTGCTTCTCCGAGTTTGGTTTAGTTGCATTTCTATACATTTCAGATGTAATCAAAACAAAAATTAAAGCTGGGAGGGTTCCTTAGAAACTCTGCATCAGAAAAGTTTGACCTACTTTGAAGTTAAGTAATGGTTCATATAACTGACGGGGTCTGAAACTGCGTATGCTCTCACAGAGTTTGCATAAGGTTTCTTGACAGCTTTGTCTGATATGGCCGTCGAGCAGGATTATGACATGTCTTCTGTCAAATTGAGAGTTTGTGGCGAACAGGATGGTGGAGTTGGGTCGTTGTGTTCAAAATAATTATGCAAAGGTCCTGACAATTATAAAGTACCTCGGACAAGAAAACCTTTCTAGTGTATAGTTTCCTGCATTGAGTTAAGACGACAGACTGTGTGAAAGGCAGCTGTTGACAACTGGCTTATATTGCTCATTGGAAATATGTTCTAAACCTCAAACTAGTATGGACTGTAATGCGAAAGCAGCTTTAATACACGTTTTTGAAAATGTTCATAATTGTATGATCCATTACACACTTTGTCACACAGTGGTGTTACACTTCATTGTAAGTAATCAGTTATGAGGATTATTATTTCAAGTGCAGACTTGGTTATTCGGTGTGTGCTTAAACTTTAAGTACATTTACCGTTGGTATAATCCAGTGTTCTCCACCTCAGAAAATTCAAACTTAACAAAAATTCATGAACTTGTTCGAAAGTCTGTGTCTGTACTTTGGGGAGGCTTGTACGTTAAATCTTGAAATTCATGCATCGAACTGGCTCCATAGGTCCAACGTGCTCTAATTTGGTAAAGAAAAGTAAACCTTTCAAAAGTTCAAACTCCTTGCACAGGTTTTCAAAGTCCATTCAAGTAAGCCACACTTGTTAACATGGAATTCAAACTGGTTATTGTGACAAGTCAAAACTTGTTGTACCGAACACTGTAATCATGACATGGAAACGACTCCGTGTTGGCGAGGACCGAGCTTTCTGGTTGCCTTCTCATCTTAACCTGTAGTGGCCAATACTTCTAAAACATGTGACAATTCTGTATTTTTTCTGTGCCAAAGTGATTCGAATTCTTTATCAGTTTCACCCCATTTGGTGGTCGTTCTCGTTTATCGGTTTGACATCATGTGCTTTTTTGTCTTGTGACTTACGCTCTTGCTGTGTGATAGAGTGTCACATCGTTCTTTGACACACTCTTGAAGATCTTGGCTGACAGCTTATGGTTGTATATACAGTAAAATCTCACTAATTTAGGGCATATTAGGGCTAACATAAGTGAAATTTTATTTTTTCATTTTTTTATGAAATAGCTGTTGCACCAATCAAAATGTTTCAACATTTTAGAATTCTGTACCACTCGCTACCACAAAAGGCAATAGTGTGATATATAACGTGCCCGTATTTTGGGAACCAGTTTGATGACCGTTATTTAGTGGAGAAAACTGGCTCTCAAAATTCTGGCACGCTATATCAGACCATTACCACCACCAGACAATGTTTTGAGAAACTGGACAGCCATAACGACATTGGAGGGATTTAGAAAATGAATAGATCAGTTTTTATTTGCCCACATATTTATATGTGGGGGCACTATGGCGTCTTTCCTGTCCGTTTGGCGTCCGCTGCTCTATTTCCAAAACCTTTTGATGCGTGTTCATGAAATTTTGCAAATACGTTCCTTTCATGGATGGGACAGCATGAGCGAATTTTTGGACATATCGGACTACGGGTGTGCCGCCTAGTGGCACTTTTAGTTTTTTACATTTACCACTGTATCTTCAAAGGTTGTCGATGGATTTTTATAAAATGTGGTAAATGGGTATCTATTAGTGAGATGACGCTACCTTCCGGTTTTCGGATGGATTCAAAGTATTTTTTGCCACCTAGTGGCCATTTTGCTGTTTTCGAGTCTGTTTTTTTGGCATCTGCCACTCTATCAACCAAACTATTCTAAAGATTGTAAAAATTGACATATATGTTATTACTGTGAAGAGGATGGCCGATGATGATTTTCTGATGACTTTGACTCCTGTGGTGCTTCTAGTGGCAGTTTTGTTTTCTTTGCGCCCATGGCTGTATTTCCTAAACCTTCTTCAGCCCCTCTATCAACCAAACCACTCTAAGGAGGTGAAGAGGATAGCTGATGATGATTTTCGGACTTGGACTACTGTGGCCATCCTAGTGCCAATTTTTGTGCTCCAAGGCTATATCTCCCAAACCCTGTGCAGGATTTTTATTAAATTTGGGAAGTATATTTATATGAAGTTGACAACCACGACATTTCGACAGTTCCGACTACCACTGTGCCTCCAAGTGGCTATTTTATTTTTTCGTTGGGTTCTGTATCTTTGAAACTCCATGACCGATTTTTATAAAATTTAACAAATAGATTTCCTATTAAAGAGATGATGTCGGGTTCACGTTTTCTGATAGATTTGACTTATAGCTGCCGTTTTTACTATGAAATTTTGTAAATAGGTTTCTATTAAGGATACAACGCTTTCTCATTTTTGGTTGGATTTGACATTTTCTACCCCATTTAAAAATTTTGGGTACACTTTTGACATCATCGTCTCCATCCACTAAACTACTTGAAGAATCATTAGTAAAATTTGGAAATGTGTTCTTGATGAGAAGACCGAGGCTGACGTTGAATTTTGGAAGTGTTCGACTATTCTGGCAACCCCTGGCATTATTTTGCGTCCACGGCTGTGTCTTTTTTATTGTTTGCAAAATCTTTATGAAATTTTACTGAGGCATTCCTATGGAGATGGCAACAGCTATTAGGAAGACAACAGCACCTTTCCTTTTTGGGATGGATACATTTATTCTGCTCCAGCTAGGGGCCGTTTTATTTTTTAAACTTTTTTGTCATCTGCTTCTATATCTGCGGAGGATCATTAAGGAAATTGGCAGATTTTCATGAAGTTTGGCAAATAGTTTTTTGAGGCGACACATTTTGGATGGGTTCAATATATTCTGTGCCATCTAATGGTCATTTTTATGATACAAATGAACATCCATAGAAGTAACACGTTTGCAGTGTAGTCGTTGGCACATTTCAACATTGAGCGTTGCTCTTGTAACAATTATTTTTGCTCAAAATTGGTGAGATTTTACTGTTATGCCGCCACACATGCTGACTATTGTCTTGCATCCCAGGTGTTTATTCTACGTTTATTTTATTTGAAAGTCTTTAAAGAGTTCTACCTGGCCACTGACCAATTAATTTCCGAAGGTGTTGGCAGGTAATGTCTGTATTTAAAGTTTTAGCAGTGATAATGATGCCTCCTAATTGCTAGGTATGACCCAAACGTAAGCCGTAAAGTCCTTGTGAGGCGATTGTGAGGCATTAGGAATTTCATCACCTTAGTATGGATTAGTACTGTCTGCAATAAGGTGTCATCTAATTCATTTGAACTTAAGACCAGAAGGGTCACCTTGGGAAGTCTCGGGTAGGTTAATCCACCTTTAGGATACACTGGTATTATCTTGTTTTCCGTGGCGTTCGTTTTATTTGTTTCTGAGTGAGTGTTTTGTGGTGAAAGTTGTATGAATGTGACCATTCCTTATGCTATGGCACAAATTCTTCAGTTGGGGACACAATATTAAAGTGAAATTTTATTTCGTCAAATTTCTCATGAAGACTACTTTTTCGTGAAACTTTACTTGACTTTTAGCATGCTTTGTACAGTACAGCTGGCACCAGACATTTGGAAATTTTGAGCCTTGGGAGCTATGTACAATAGTCAATTTTCTACCGAAGTAAAGAAATTTTAGCCTAGTAGATACAAGGCCTATACATACCTGACGGACCATTGGGTAAACAGGTCAAAGGCAAACACCAGATGTGGAATTCCAAAACTTCAATTTTTAGTAAGTTCTCCAAAATGGACATCTTGCAAATTTGTTTCAGTTCAAAAAGGTCTCTTTGAACTTAGTTTTGTTCGTAGAGGTTCAAGATATAGTGCGGTGTGCACCTTTTCTCTGTGCTAAGAGCAGTAGCGCTGAATGGGTGATGAACCTGGCTTGCCATTGGTTAAAAGTCCAAATAAACATTATCTGATTGGTTGGAAGGTAACATTCAAGAATTTCCATTGGTTGGAAGTTCAGACATACTAGATCGACATGTTCCACGAAAGGTTGTGTTGCTTGAATCACTCAAGATATCTGGGCATCAACTAAACAGTATAGAGAGATTCATTACACTTTTCTAAGTGTATTCCGGTGTCATTTGTTTATGACAATTGTCCAATTTACAGAGGCATGCATATTGATGTCTTTTAGAAGTAATTCTGTGTAAAATGATCCTCCTTTTACAATGCCACTTCTCCAGAGGTGGCGCTGTGAAAGAGCGTGTACGGTAGTTCGATGTATCTTGTTGGTCTGATGATTAGGAAATCTTGAGATGTCAAGTTAGGTAACCATTTCATGACATGCATTACAATGTCATATTGCTAGGAGTATATTGCCCGCGATTTTGCATCTTGCATAAGTTATTTTTCGACTAGTCAGAAGTGGATTAGTGGTTTCATTTATGCCTTCTAACTATGAACTCCCAAAGGCAGTTAACAGCCAATGAATACCATGCATGGGCGATGATTTCAAATTGTTTTCGGCATTTGAACACAAACATAATTATTTCTTCATTGTTTATTTATTATTTTTATATCTATATCTATGATCTACAAGGAAAAAATAATAAAACTACTATTGCTGTTTTTATGCTTATGTATGCCAGCATGATGTAGGCTCATGACCTTGACCTGAATGAGGTTACCTCCTCCAAAAGGTAAGCAGTGCCAAAACTGCTTTGGTCAACATGACATGCATCGCGAATAGCGAGACTGTCACAGGTGTACTATTGCCTGTATTCCACCCACGCAATGCATTAGGAAATCAACACTCTGAGACAGATAGGTCGCTGTGAGAATAGATCTAAACACTGATTAGTTCCTTGAGTTACTGCGTCAGTCGTAAACGAGGCCAGCATAGTCTGTGGTATTCTTTAGAGCATCTATCTTAGCGTTTTACTATGGATTTACCCTATGGTGTCGTGTAAAGGTCGATCTAGACGCAAAGAATGCGTGGTCGGGAGTGAAGGAGTTGTTAGATGTTGGCAGATTTCAAGGTAGCTGGTTTTACCTGTATGGTTTTGCCTGAAGAAACACCATTATCCTTTTGCAAATAACATCGTTTTCTCTCAAGTAAATGTTCATGGGAATAGAAAATTGTGAGTGACGGAAGACTGGCTGCCGTGTAAAAGCCAATATTTTCTGTTTTATTGCTGCAGTCCTAGCGGGATTTCATTAAAAGATTTCAGCCTCCAGTCACCGTCATGTTTTGGCATGTTCTCTGTTTCACTATATTGAACTGTTGGAAAAACATTTTGTCTGAACCTATGTTAAAGTCTCACCAATTTCAGACAAAAATAATCGCCAAAATTACCTTTTTCTCATTTTCAATATCTTTTTGCATTGTTGTGACTGCCCAGAAGTTTTCAGATTTTGGTGCCGTGGTATGTCATTCAAAACTTTAGCTTGGTAAAGCATAACATTTGATGCTATATCTGGTACGAAAAAAGGAGAAAACATAATTTCAGCTGTCCGCCATACTGTGCCCTAAAGTGATGTGGTTTTGCCATATATAAACCTACAACAGGTGGCATAGCCTGCTGCAGCATTTTAAGGCCACATGCAACGTCCTCTTTGAAACCCATTTTCACTCTTTTTTGGATGGAACATTTTGTTTTAATACTACCAATTCGCATGCTCAGTTTCACACGATAACTCCATGAACCGAGTGCATTTCATTGGTTGCTTCAACGGTAAGATTAACTCGAATGAACATGGCTTATTCCTGATTGAAGTTTACGACTTCTGACCCAATCATTAGCGCTGCGTGGGACTTTAACCCTGATTAAGTTTGGGTTGAATTCTTAGTTCTTGTCAAACTTCTGACTAATTATACTGCATTACCAAATCAAGTTCTTCTGTTTTGAAAAGTATATTCCACACTGGAATTGTTTTGAACAATGCCAGTAGGTGGAGGAGGTTTCTATGATTTTTACCAACATATATTCTTTATCAGTAAGGATTTAGGCGATCAAATTGTCTTGCTTCTGTTTGTGATCTATATGAGGGGTCCTGTACTGTACTCACAGGTGCAGCGATGGTGAATATTCAGGAACGACATTGTGAAGGAACCACATTGACTTCTGATAGACTGCTTGAAAATAATTTCGTTATCAAGTAAAAAGAAAACGATTACTCCGGATGTATTCAAGTGGTGCAATGCAGGTACCATTTCCCTAAGTGAATTTCTTACCTTGTATTTCTTCTTTTAGCACAACTGCCTCCTGGATTTGATTTCTTAGAAGGGAACAGTCATCTTGTAAGTTATGAATGTTGTGATTTAGGCGGAGCTTTCTATTATATTTTGTTGCTGGTTTTATGATTTCTTTGTTGGTATATTACGCATGTCTTCTCAAATCCTTGTGCATTAAGCAGGAAACAACGACTCGCTGGTAGAGAACGACTGATGAATTATTCTCAAACCTCAGTCACCCGCTTTTTTACATTATGGCATGAACACACTTTTGTCATTGATAACGAGACATTATGTCTTAATTAGAGGGGTGACCTCAGTACACAGTTTTTCACGCGGTACAATCAATGCTGTGCACAGCCATAGAACATTCCACATGCTATGCATTTTCACACCAACTTACCAACTTACTTGTAGCAGTAATAGAGCTTTGATTGCAATCGATGTTTCTGCAAACGTACTATCTTTGATGTTGAGACGTACCCGTAAGGTATCCGTTAGCCTTGCTTTTTAATATGAGTTGCTCTGCCAGCCAGAAATTGCTTTAAAGTATAAAGGTCTTGAAGTCTGCTAACCAGTTAAAATGCATGATGCTTGTGAAACTGTAACATTAATGAGGAGGTTAAAAGAAAGTATGTAACCGAAATGAAGGCAGCGTCTTCAATTTCACACACATGAATAATTGCCAAAATTTCTTTCATTTCCAAAGATTGAATGTGTATAGGGTGTTCACATTTTTCTGAAGTTTTGTTTTATGATAGCTGTTCCACACACATTGTGAAGTGAACTTTTTCTTAACTCTATTTTTTCAGAAATTTGGGGAAATTGAAATTCCACTTAAATGCCGTATTGTATGCTAAACGCAAGACTGTTCATCATATTCATAACTTACATTATACAAAGTAGCTACTGCAAGTGTTTGCTATTTTTGAAGTTGATACACATCAACTTGTCAAAGTAGGGTCTCTCTTTTTGCTTTGAAATGGAAACAAAACTGTACTTTGACTGGATTTGCGCTTTATCCTTCTGCTCGGTTGTGCCAGCCCTGTTTTTTCTGTGATCTTGGGTTCCGTCTCTGGTTAATTATTTCCTCTGGGTATACAATTGTTCTTCCGGCTCCCAGCCTCACTCCAGCCGAGTGAGGTTGTGACCTTTTCCGGGTATCAGTTGCACCTCCCCAGGTTGTACTAATGCACAGTTGTTGCGCCCCTCGGCTGTTTTCTCACTTGAGCTTACATGAATGAAACACACGTATTATCAGTGGATACAACCAGTTCCCCACTTCAGATGTGTTAGTCGTTCCATCTAAGGTTATCAGAACTGCTGGTATCTGAACTGTAAGGGCTATTATAGTTTTCTCCGATTAAACACAATTTCTATGGCAAATGTATGTCGACGTTTTTTGGCTCCGTTGTCCTTGTAGGTCCAAGGCAGCTGGGCATTTCCATTATTGTTATAACTGTTGTGAAATGTTGAGAAATATGACATTTATGTTTAGTCATTGGTGATAGCAGCCATGAGGTTGTAGTGTCATAAGAAATGGTTCAAACAAACCGTGGGAATATGCGCTTGGGTACGTTAGTACAATATGAACGTAACTGGTAAAACATCCTTAACTTCGGACAAAAATAATTGTCAAAATTGGTCTTTTTTCATTTTTCAAAGGCTCTTACATTCTTGTGAACTTTCACAATTTCTCAAAAATATTGTCTTATGAAAATTGTGGTATAGAACTTACAAATTATAATTTAGAGGTTTTTTGTGTTACGTACATGATAAAGGGCAAGAAGAAAATTCCACTTGTCGGCCATATTGTGTCCTAAGTTTGTGAGATTTTCCCATATAACTACTCAGCTATTTTGTCACCACAATGTCTCAGTGGGTATTTCACTCAGCTAGGTTTAATCTTAGGTGAGTATTTTGACTTTGTGGTACCAGTGGTATCGTCCTAGGTACTTTAAGTGTTTTGGTTTTGTGACGGTAATGTCTTGTGTGGTCGGCAAGAGTTAGTGATGTCATGCATTTCGTTAGGTTTCTTATCATTTGATGTCATGCATTTTGTTAGGTTTGTTATCATTTGGCTTTGTCTCATACACTGGTTTTCCGATTGTCCAGGTATTGCCACGGTCTATAGTTCATATGTATTGTACCTTGCCTGTGAGGTGGAAGTGGACTTCGCTGAAACTTTACTTTCCTTTCCCACTAGACACCGATATCGAAGTTTTCGCTAGATTGCGATTTAGTCATCGGAGTAAACACCAGATGGCGCAGTTCATTCGTACTCTCAAACAAATATTAGAGTGGTGGGTAATAAGAGATAATAAATAATAATGAGGAAAAAGAATGACAGAAATAAGAAATAAGAATGATGAACTGAAATGTACCAACGTAAACTGACTCTTCAATAACAAAGAGTCATTAAGTCTCACTGATCCTATATCGTTGCTGAGACCTCTCCGAATAACTTTGCCGAAGTTTCGCTCCGAGTTTCCCCACTACAATGATGTTTCGTTGAGTACCAAAGCTTGGCTTTTAAATCCTTCTATTTTCCGCAAAGTTTCACCTGCAGATTAACTATCAGAGTTAACCTTTCCCACATACCGAAACTTCGCTTAAAGCAAAGTTTCACCTCTAGTGGGAAAACACTGTTAGAAAGTAAAAGTAACTTGAATTCAGTCTTCCTGTGCCGGCCAGTCCTTTATTCCTTGTTGTTGCTAGATATTATCACAAGATTACATTTTTTTCACCGGGCTTCTCCTCCAGTTGCAAGTGCTCATTTTCTGCTTCCTTGTCTCCATAATATCATTAGAACATTGTTTCATTTTATCTACTTTTTGCCTGGTTATGATTTTATATCGTAGTCATCATCAACATAAAAACAGACAATCCAGCATTTTGTCAGGCATTGTGCTTCTTCTAAGATAACCCTTCAGGTCAGACAAATAATGCTTCTTGGAATGTTGGTCATATCCTGGAGAAACTCTTGGTTTGTGTGGTCAAAGGCTTTCCATGAATCTAGGAAGTTGAGAGGATAGAAGTATCTGTGTTCACTTGTTTCTTGGTCAGTTGTGAGATGGTGTCCAGGTAATTCTCATGTCAGTCTGTTGAGAGATTTCTCCTTAATACTGGTATTAATCGTTGGTTTGTTAGTGGATAGGTGTCATAAATCTTATTGATTATGCTTTGAAATTGAGAATTTTGAATTTGGATTAATAACTAGCTATAGGCAGAGTCATGGAATAACATCATATTCACAGCAAGCTTTGAATACAATGAAAGCTGACTGAAAGCTTTCGTTGACAACCTGCTGTCTTAGTCACTCTTTTTCACGAATTGACTGTAAGATAGCACGGTGTCAGACAACTCTAGTTGATTAAATTCACACTCGGTATGGTGTCTAAGGTAGTAATGCTACACCTTCAGGAGATAGTAAAGGTCTGCATCCCTATGCAGACACTGGAGTCATTAGTAGATTTCATGAATTTGGAAAAACTGCCTTCTCGTCAGTATGCACAGGGCATCCTACCCAGTTGGATCTCTATGCTGGTATGATCGTCACATTCAAAGATGTTCACACTAACTAGGGCTGTTTGTAAAAGGATGCTATTAGCTGATGAACTTTGCAGAATTGTTTTTCTCTAATCACAACCAAAGCATCTCACCTTTTTGAAGCAATGAAAAATTTTTCAGAAATTATAGAGGTAGGTAGAGAAAATTGATTAATCCGCAGCTTACCTTACTAACTTTATTTTAAAGCTTACTTGAGCCGTCATTACTGTTTCTAAAAGCCAGCTCAGACACCTACGTGACTGGCATTGTTATGAGGAGGTGTTTCATATTGATTAATAGAGGTGTGAACATGGGTACTCTTGTGAGATTTCTTCAAAACAGATCACCTTTTCTAGTTTCAGTTAACAAAGTTTAATTTTTATATGTATTGTTAACAGAGACATTTTCTGAAAATCTTGTTTGTTATATCCTAAACTTTTGGTATATTGAGCACCAGTTCTTCATCTATTTAGCAGACAAATGGCCGACAATTAAAATTTTGTTTTGTCATATTTTTTAAAAAAATAAGAGGTTGAGAAAATTAGTGTTATTAGCACAATAAAACTCTATAGGTAAAGGTGCTATTATTTGCAGCACTTTAATCAACCTTGGAAAGATGGGAAATTGACACATTTGGCAGTTATAGTTATTTTTGTGTCAAATAATTGGAGAAGTATAGCAGTATGAGCTCATGGAGTTAAATTTAAGTGTTTTGTTAACCCTTCCAGTAAAGGTTCTATTTTTAGGAAAATCTTTTTTTTCCATATTCTTCATACTTTATACCATTAGTAGTATTTATTACAGTAAATTCTGCTGCAATTTTTGTGCTAAGGAAAGTATTTTCAAATCACAAACTTACTGGTGACAGGACTCATGGCGCAATTATTACACTTAAGCAAATCTTCCTCTGCTCTTCAGCAGGGGAGGTAGCATTTAGCATGGTGTGTTCAGCTGACATTCCGCCAGCCTGCAGGTCAAACTGTTCTCAATTAACCCAGAACTTTTACAGACATCTGGTTCCCGTTTGCTCCGTTTATATTTCTCAATTATTTTAGGCTATCCAGTCAAAACTCATTTGGACAGACTTGCCCTGAGAGCTGGGCTGCAGTTTCCTCATGTGTCTGTGTATAGTGAGTAGAATTGGTAATTCACTCCATTGGTGAGTTTACTCCAGGTCCTGGCCTTCAGTTACCTCTGCGTGGTTTGCTCTCATTCGATTATACTCCAGGTTGCACTACAAGCGATGAGACTGCTGCCTCCATTGGTGTAGCTGTGTGCCAGTAACTGTTTCAGATACTGTTCCGTTCTGTTTTGATTCCTGATACTGTACTTCACCTGTGATCTGGTGAGTTGAAATTTCAGCCAACAAGGCTGAATCTCGTTGGTTGGGAATTGGTCTTTGACAGAGGATAATGAGGAGTTTTAGTCTTTTACAGAATTCATTCATGCAGTGTTTGTCATATTTGACTCTTAGTTAGTTCGTGATAGACAGTATAATTAACAGATTATTGTCCCGACATTTCTATGTTGTTGAGGAAATCAGTTGTGTCATGTGTTTGTTTATTTGCGTGTTAATGTCCAACATTGACATTAATGAAACATCTTCCCCATGAAAGAGGACAAGCCTATGATAAAATGACTGAATTGTGGGACAGTGCAAGGTATCTTATTCAACAGATATACCACAGCAGGGCTGACACAGGTTCTCGTAACTTATTTGAAATGTGGCCTGATTCATATTGGGTAATATTTGCTTTGGGATCAGACAAACGGCCGTTGATTGCTCTGAATGCAGTAATCCAGACAACGCCACGTAATACTTCTAGCGTAGCCTAATTGACCCGACGGACTTTGGCAAAAGTAGTACTAATCGGCGATATGTTCGTAGAAATGGCAAATGATCTAATTTACAGTTATTAAAAGGTTTGGTAGTTATCCGGTCTTATGCAAGTCGTGGTCAATAGCTAGTAATGCAGATGTCTCAGTATTTATCTCCTTCATTTTGTTCTCAATGCACAGAGCTAGAGTGGTATTGCTGTTATGTCTGACATGCTTTTTTTACTGAAATTGTTGCCCTTTCATGCTCTGTGAGGCTAAAACCTCATGGCGCCACATCCTTGCGACTTGTAAATCGAAATTTATTAGAGGAACAGAGCATTTACTGTTTTGAAAGAACAAGTTTGCCTGGTCGTCCGTTTGTACTATAACATCTGGACCTTTGATTGGTCAATGCACACATGCTGGGATTGTTGTTTTGATAATAATGTTGTCAAATCATAAGAAGTGCTTGACCAGTTTGATAGTTTTTGTCAAATTACTACAAGACCAATGAAGCGTAAGTCCAACTAGTAATAAATTGTTTGATAATATTGTCAAATAAAATCAACAAGACTGCGTGCCATATCAGGAAGTATCAAATAAATGTTGGGAGGATCAAGAAATAGTACAACCTGAAACAAATGTACCCACTTTTCTTGAAGCTAAGTGACTACTGTTTTCCAAGTTTGGGACAATAATACGGTATTATCGACTTGGGAGGTAGACAGTAGTGTGTCACTGGTGAGGATGCAGAGAGTGTTCAGGGTTCCCTTCCTGTCCCCTCTCAGTTATTTGGACTGTGTTAGATCCAGAAGGGACGGAACCTTTTTGCTCTCTAATTTTTTCATCGCTACATTGGAGAAATCTTCAGTCACCCTTGAAACTCATGTCTATTACTATGAATATGGGTTTTAGTTTGAACTGGGTTTTCCTTTTCATAGACTACATACCATCCATTTATTTTAAGTGGTATTTGTACTTACTAATTATTTTTTGTCTGGCTAATATGAAATTTCATCCATTACCTCCTCTGCACTGGCTGTGTATTTTTGGTACAAGACAGAAGTTTTTATGTGTCACTCAATGCATGATATTTACGACTGGTCGCATTCCTGCCATAGTCATTAAACCATGTGACCTTGGGTGCAGACAATACAAACTTTGCTGATGTGATGGGTGGATGGCTGGATCAACTTCTTTCAGGAGCAATGTTGCGTAATTGCTGGGGGCAGGGGAGTGTGGTACAGTTTGGTCTCTGTTTTTTCTAGCCATGAGCTGGTACGGTAAAATCTCATCAATTTTGAACAGACGTTATTATCAAAATTGTTCTTTTTTCATTTCCCAAGGTCTAACGTTGTGAATAGTCGTGTTTTTTCTAGCATCTGATGGTGGCTGTGCTTCAGAACTTGAACATGAAAAGCATTAATTTGGCACGGCATGTCTGAAGAGTAATAAAACAAGATTTCACTTGATGGCCATGTTATGTGCAAATTGGTGATATTACCACAATGTGATGATTGTTGCGACTCAATGTGAATACTTCACTATGGTCAGAACACCATCCCAGCTTAACCCCTCTTTTGTTTGATGTTAGTGGCATAATACCATATGGGATTAAGTGGGTAGAATTTCTTTATTTTTGTTGGAAGACTGATTACCCAAAAGAAAACTTCCATTTAATGTTTTCTAAAGGCAATGTCATACCTGCTATAATATTTTCATGAAATGGGCAGAAATGAGAGTGAGAAATGATTTACTTAGGCCAAAAATGCCTCGATTACAACACTTTTTAGATAGGGTAACTTACTCAAATATGCACATCACTTAGACGGTTTCCACTTAGTTTGCCAGGTTTTCAAGATCGTACTGAGAACTGTGTACCTTGGTATGACAAAGCTCTTGGGACACACATCTAGGATACTTCATGTAGCCTTGCAATAGTCAGAATTCCACCATGTGGTGTTTACTGACAGCCGTGTCTAAATATGCTAAAATGATGTTTTCAAAATTTATTTTGGCGAGAAATTTAAGATAACAAAATTTCCCTTTTATTATAGTTTAAATTAAACTGACATGAGGTCTTAGGGTTGTTATTTTCTCTGAATGTCAGTTGAAGAATTCAGTTTATGTACTGGAGCATGACGCTCAACAATGAAAGCTAGTTACAGTTTCATTTCCTCGTTTTCTTCCTAAAATTAGAGCTTTAATGGGGCGTAGGCACACATAGGCGCATCCAACCACCTTTTGGCATTTGAACGTAACGCCTACGCACGGTAAGTTACGTTCAGTGCTCAAGGTGGTACGGTGGGCTTTGGGCGCCTACCTACCTCTTATTTTACCACTACAGCACTGCCTAAAAGACATGCATAACCATAAACACCTCCATGTGCAAGTTCTGTACCATAGCTCTGAGCATCAAACCTTATTTTGAAGTATTGTGGGCATACTAATATTGTTAGAAAACCTTGAAAACTGGAAAAGGAAATTTTGGAAATTGCTTTTGTCCAAAATTAGTGAGGCTTTACCGTGTTTTCATTGGGTACCAAAATTCGAAGAGTTAAAAGAGTTAGATCATGTGGACACCCTTTTACGAAGAGGTTGCCATTTTATTTCAAACTAGTTCTTGAAGTCTGCTTGTAATGGTCAGTACCTGTATCCACCAATGTACAGAGAAACAGGTGATGGGTTATTTCTAGAACTCTGCTGATCTGCTTTAGGTATTTGACCTAATGCCATACTCTTCATAA
The DNA here is from genome assembly GCA_002633005.1 of Phoronis australis. Taxonomy (NCBI): domain Eukaryota; kingdom Metazoa; phylum Phoronida; family Phoronidae; genus Phoronis; species Phoronis australis. Next base: position 1,320,053 of record NMRA01000012.1, read on the forward strand.
GTAGACTTAATTCCAATGTTTTTTTGATCTGTTTCATTTTAATGCAGGCATAGAATAGGGCTGTTCCAAATTACACGGCGATAAAACTCTCCTTTGTCCTGGAGATAAGAAAGCCTGTGACCTAGTTTCGGAAATCAGGCACATTTTCATGTCTCTCACTGATCTCGGAAAGGCGAAAAATTTCAGTTCACGAATACACGTGTCCAGTTTATCAAACTTTTTCATATAGAAGTTGCAGCCCACAGCACAGCAGTTCTTAGTTGGCATTGAAAGGACAAATACAGTAATGCAACCAAGAAAAACTTGTAAAGAATCGGACAACAACTATTAACATGTCTGACGAATGTATACGGTATTGTGGATCAATACAGCGAGATTCGAGTGTCGCTGTGTAATCCGGGATGGCCCTATTGGAGGTGTTCAGTTCTGTTTAACTCCATCAGTTGCAGTCTGCCTCTAATGTTTCTGTAGATGTTTTTTAACACTTTTATGTTAGGTCATTGTATTCTTTTCAGACCTCACCCAAAACACAATTTTTGACTAGTTCAAGTCAAAACTGAACTTTGTAGTAATTTGAGGAGTGTATAGGATGTCCTATTTTCTAATTGTCTGCTACATTTTTTAATGTGTTGCGATGGACATTGAATTAACAAATCTTGCTCTGTGCAGAGCAGAGTTTTGTGGAGTAAAGTGTTTGTTTTTCAGAAAGAGACGTAAGGTTTTGTGAACTGTTGGATGAGTGTTTCCCTATGAGCGGGAACTTGCCTACCTTCAGCTAGAGCATGGTAATTTCCGGGAGATAAGAACATGTGACCAGTGTGAAACAATAAGAACTTCTCCCTTGTTATGACCTAAAATGAACCGCCCGAGGGCCGTGTTCACCTGTATTCTAACTGACCTCGTTTTTTGTTTCTTTTCTAGGTAAGTCCTCAGCCACCAGACCTTGATTATAAGACTCAGACTGAATAATTATACGGATCTCAGGTAATGAATCTGATCATTTCCTTTTTGCTCCGGTGGTAGGGTATAGTTGTGTTGGAGATTATGGAAGAAGGGAGGGAGAGAAAATTATGGTGTGATATCTGTGGTATGATGTCTTCATGTGTGTGTTTGTGTGTTTGTGTGTGTTGAGGTGTATGTGATGTTATGTTTTTCGTCAGGTTGAAGATTGATGAACTAAGGCAGCATACTCTTGGTTAAACGTACATGCCAGCCACAGTCTCTGCATTTATGAACAACTCTGTCCAAGTAGTATGATTATAATGCCTTGTTGAATGCAAATAACCGAGCACCACGTCTACGGGGTATTCTCAGTGAGTATCCAGCACCACATTTACGGGGTATTGAGAGCGAGTAAACAGCACCTGACTTTTGCAGAATATCATTATTAAGTAAACCGCACCATATTGACAGAGTATCATTATTAAGTACACCGCACCATGATTTCAGAGTATCATTATTAAGTAACCAGCACTTTGTTTTACTAAGTATTATTAGTGAGTAAATGGTACTACATTTGCAGCATCTTATTTACAGAGTATTGTGAACAGCACCTTGTTAACAGAGTATTGTTACTAAGTAAAGAGCGCGGTTTACAGAGTATTGTCATTGAGTAAACATTACCATATTTACTAAGTATTTTAATGAATCAATAGCACCGCATTTGTAGGGTACTGTCCATGAGTAAATTGTACCGCATTTTCAGAGTACTGTGATTAAACAGGAACACGTTTACGGATTATTTTCAATGAATAAATGTTACCACATTTGTAGAGTGAGTAGCACCGTATTTGCAAAGTATTGTTGATGAGTTTATAGCACCATGTTTATAGATTGTTTTAATGGGTAAAAAATGTAATGTTTATCAGTGGCGGATCTAGGATATCACAAGGGGGGGCCCAACATTTTGTCCAGCTGTAAGCATTTGTGCAAATCACGATTGTAGATGCGTATAGCACCGAATGGGGGGAGGTCGGAAGGGGGGCGAACCCCCGCCCAGGAAATTTATCTGTTTTTTCCTCTAAAAATCAAGCCTTTTCCTTGATTCCTGAAGTATTATCCAAGAAAAAAAAAGCAAAAAAAAAAACAAAAACACAGGGAACGTGTCAAACAGGAAAAACTGCAAGTTCCACAGACTCTAACTCACGACCTGGCGGATAGAGCGCGCGTGCTTTACCACTACACCACCACGATTTAATTACTAATCTTATCCAAAGAGACCTTTGGCTACTTGTTTACGGTCCACAGCGTTTGCGATCGAAACCTACTTCTTTTTGTAATGCTTGTTACACGTTTTATATTTTGTGCAATCGGTTCTTAACAAATTTGTTGTGTTTAAAATAGTCTTCAAATACCCAAAAGACCAAATCCGTTTTTCGTGTTGGCAATAATGACGGGATTGCTTTGGAAATCATCTTAAGTTAAGGTTTGACAAAAAGAGAATTATGAGTTTCTGAGTGATTCACTAAGGCTTCGATTAAAATTCATATCTTACCAGCAGCTTCTGTTTTTTCATCGTCACTCAGGTTCCATTTTCTTTAAAAAATGAAGTAAATTTTCTTCATTGCACAGTGGAGCAGACGACGGAAACGGAGTCGTGCGCAGCGCCACTGCCAGTCGCCTGGGATATCGCAGGAGAGCCTATACTTAGCCATAGTTCCATTACGAATGCGCCGTGTTCCGAATTTGACACTTGAAATTGGATCTGAGCTCCCCCCAAACATTAAAACTGCACACATTTAAATCTTATTTCATCCGTATAATTTTAATTACTGGGGTTAATTAATAAACTCAACATTTCCCTACGCTCTTGCTGTTTTATTTTTTTTGCGGCAGCCATGGGGGAGGTGGGGGCCCGGGCCCTCTGGGCCCCCCCTAAATCCACCTGTGGTTTACTCAGTATTAACATTGAGTTAGCAGCATAAGATTTACAGGGATTGTCAGGGAGTAAACAGCACCACGTTTACAATAGTAGTATCATACTAGTGCCACATTTACGTTGTATTTCCATAAACCAAGTTCAGTTGTGTGCTGTAGCTGAAATACTCTGCTACAAGTAGCAATCCTCAAGAATTTTAAACACGTTTTCTTTTATTCTAAATTACGGTGCATTGATTTAGCAGCAGTAGTAATTACTACACAAATGATTACCATGATCCTTATATTGCTACTAATGATTACAATTCATTTCAAATACAATTGTAAGAAACACTAATCAGTGTTCTCTGTTAGGTGACTTAACTCGTCATGGTTACAAGTTTGGATTTTGCATAGTGAGTTTGGCTCACCTGTTTGTAGAGTTATGAAAGAGATTGCAACGAGTTTAGTCAGCGCTTCAGCAATCTAAAACGATTTGGATGTTTGGCACCAGTTCACTAAATTAAACTATTTGCTAAGCTTCTCATACATAGCCTTCATATTATGGATATGGGGAGTACGGAACCTGTTCATTTTGTTATCCGTGTCGACTTAGAATTTTTTGTTTTGGAGAACACTGCTAGTATCTGGTGAGTAAAAGCAGCATGGCATCTGAGACAGAAATGTTTGGCTGGCTGTTGTCTTGGGATGATGGGTTCTAGTGAATGGCAGTGAACGGTGGCACAAATGAATGGCTGCCTGAAGGTGGAAAGTGAATTATTTAGAAAGACAATCATTATAGTGAAGGTTACACAATTTTTGCTCAAGGGAACTTTGTTAATCAGATTGGTACATTTTGACTAGTAATACCTTTGTTTGCTGTTCAACAGAAAATAGATAGGCAACTGTTGCCTTGGATAATCTGTTGAGGTAGTTTTAATTCTAGTATGTTTAAGGTGATGTAGGACCCTAGAAAAATGTCCAAATTTGGTGAACTTCAGAACATGTCTCAGAAACGGATAATCTAAATCAAAGAAAATGTTCAGGTGCCATGTTTCATGCGCTGTTTTCCAAACGTCGTTCGAAATTGTTTTTAAAATGTTCCACTTTTGCCTAAAGAATTATCAAAATTAGGACGTCTATGATTTTTATGAAGTCGAACAAAACGAAAACAACACGATAATTTAGAAAGCAATAACAGCAACATTTATTTCGAATGAAATTTGGTCACATTAATTATCGGTCCGGTTGTTTTGCAAGGAATGCACGTTTTTTAAAGTAGTCAATTTTTGTCAAGGGCGTTTGAGTTCATGAACGTATTCAAATGTTCTACAGTAAAATGTCACCCATTTAATACAAAAAATAATTGCCAAAATTGCATTTTTCATTATTTTCATGGGGTGTTAACATTGTTGTTCCCCACAATTTTTCAAAATATTCTGTGATGGAGGTTATGTCACTGAACTTGGACAAGGAAAAGCAGTAATCTGCTTCTGTATATCTTGTATGAGAAATTGAAATTTCACTTGTATTTTATATAATGTTCTAAACTGGTTAAATTTTTCATATTTCAAGTTCTGACAGTTTCGCGTCTGGAGAGTCTATTTTTAAGCGCACAACACAAAATTTTCCTCACATTTCTTTGAAGTTTCAACAACAGTGATTGTGTAAGTCAATTCTTTTCACCTGTCACTTTTTGTGTTTTGGTTGAACGTTTATTGAAGCTAATTTACTCGCTCACGTTTTTTGAATCTTGAAAATTTCCATTATTTGTAGCCAAGTAATTAATTAATCAGTGCTTGAAAAAATGATAAAATGTAACCTATGTTTATTTTGCGTTTACAAACATGTATGTTTAATGTAACCTAAATGCCTTTCAAAATACATGAGCATGGGCCAACTTGCATTCAGACAATGGAAGTTTTCTGTTGACATAACCTGAGGCTGTTTTGTACGCAACAGAGTGCTTGACTGTCTTCCTTGCATGAAACAGCAAGCTTGTGCGTGCTATTGGGGCAAAGGGTGAAGTTCAAGACTCCCACAGGAGACTATCAAAGATATCTCATGTTCTTGGTTAGAAGAAATGTCTTGGAATAATTTCATTAAACCTCTCCCATTTTACATGCTTGACCAATCTGTGCATTCAACTGAGCATGGTTGTTCAGCTCTCAGTTGGCCAGATTTTCGCCTTGTCAGTGTGATGTGGCAGGGAAGGTCAACTATGCTGGCCATTAAGTATCAGTGTCAGAAAATTACATAATTTTTATGGAAAGGATTTGATTGTGAATTAATAACTTGGGTGCCAATTGGATTTAGAAATTGTGTTACTGTGCTGATAGAGAAAGCACTGGCCATCTAAACGAAGCCGGCATTAGCATTCATTTTTATTTGCAAATGTAATTTAATTCCTCTTTGAACTTCTCTGGTCTTCTGGGCGTTGCATTGTGTTACGCAACTTTTGCTTAATTCCACCACCTGCTTCTTTAAATAACCATTTTCATGTTTTTCTATATTCCTTTATTATTCCCACATCCTGAAATTCTCTCTAGTCTGTTGTAGGGTTAGAAAAAGGTGTTGTACTGTTGACCTTAAATTTTGAAAAGGTCAGGGTCCTGCTAAGACACTTTATGCCAGAGTTGGACAAGTGAGGAACATTTTAACGTGCATTTTTAAGCTTTTTAAAATTTATGCCTGCATTGTTGCTCATTAAATATTACAGCAAAACTTAAGGGCTATCAGGATGACAACAGGGAATCTACATAGGTATAATGTAAAATATTGAATTTGTGAGGGACTGTGTAGGATACATCTGAGAGCTGCTTACCCTTAAGAATGTGCGGTATTGTGTGTAAGTACCACACAATTCCTAGTGTCAGCTCATCATCACCAAATGACTTCCTAAAACCAGTTTGCATTGATGATACAGTTACTTTATTTCTAAAATCTAATGGTCTGTTTTAACATCCACCTCTAGCCTATTTACATTAGCATGAGGTTTCGGTCGGTCATTTCTCCTGCCATCTTCAGGTGTTCTTAGTGGTTAGAGTACTGGACTGAAAGCTGAAAACTCCCAGGTTCGAACCTCACTGCATACCAGAAAGAATACAATACAAGTGCCCACCCATGAGTTTACGGTGTATGCATGTCGTTCTTCTAAGAACTCTGTAACACCTGAAGATGGCCAGAGAATTCACCAAGCGAAACATTATGCCAGTGTGAAGAGACTAGGTGATGGTTTAAATAGCCCAATGGAGTTTAGAAATTGTGTTATAACCCAAGTGACACTTCAGGTATTGTATGAAGTCCATGAATTTTGTAGAGCAATGGTTGCATATGAAATTTTTTAAGTACTGGATTTCGCCAATGAAATTCAGTATCCTGATACCTTCTGTTGGCATTGAATGTTTATGTGCAGCAGTTGTCTGAATTAGTTATGATGCGCTGATCAAAATGTTACCAACATGATATTCCAGTAAAATCTAACACATTTTGGACACAATATGGCTGACTAGAGAAATTTTGTTTTTGCATTTCTCCATGAAAAACACGTTGCCCCAAATTAATGATTTTCTATGTTCAAATTCTCTACCATAGCTACCATAAGATTGTTTTGTGACCATTCACAACTATAATTAGAAACACTTGAAAAATAAAAAGGGCAATCTTGGCAATTATGTTTGTCGGAAATTGGTGTGATTTTACCTTACGTAAGTTTGTGTGAACTTTCTAAGAAGATGCTGCAATCGTATTCTTCCAGTTGAATGTCTAGTAGATTATAATTCTTGTGTCAGCAGGCTGCTTTGTATGTGCTTTAAGTAAATAATATTCTAAAAAAATATGTGGATTTGTGACATTCTGTTCATTTTTGACACTGAGGCCTCTAAGGAAAAAGTGAAATTTTGTTAATTTTTATGCGCCCACATATTTATATGTGGACGCATTATTATTAAAGAGAATTGCATTTTCCTTTCTAATCAACTGCTTTCCTGGGATGGCCTGATAGCCACCTTTTTGTAATCCTGGCTGAAGTTTTTGGAAAATAACATTCATGATTTTACGGTTATTTATTCTTTATGAACAATACAGGTTTCTGCGCTGTTAAAATTCTGTGGGCAAAATTAGTTACTTTTCGCTATATACGGATGTGTTTTAAGTCCTACGTATTTCAATTGTTATCGTTTGATTTTGATTACTGAATGTTTTATTGTACCTCGTTGATCAGTTAGCCTGCGGGAATGTAAAATGGCATCCGAAGTTTCCAGGCTTGTGTAACAGATCCTCACTGATGATAGGATTTCAGTTAGCCTAATTTTAAGTTGCAAAACAATAAGCTATCTAAAGGGATGAAATAGCAAACTATTGATTACTTGCACATGAAGGGCACAGAGAATTTCGCGATTAGCATCTTGTGTTTTAATTTCTTCTGAACTAGAATATAAGACAGTAATTTAACCGTTCTTTATGTTTGTTGTTTCTTTTTTTGAGGTCAAGAAAATTCGTGGAATATGAGAAGTGTTTACTTCTTCATCAGAAGTAGTTTTTTTGTTGTCCTTCTGAAAATAATCTGTGCAAGACCTAATTTTTCAAACATTAGATATTGTTATTTAAGACACTGTGTTTCCTTTACTTTCATCTGTTAAACACGAACGGGAGTTTACATCAACCGAGGAATGTCACTTGAAATAGGAATACGTACTAAATTATAGTCCTGTATGTATTTGTGCTTTACTGGCATTTCATGAAAAATGAAATTCAATGCCACTGGTGGTGTACATTTGCAGTTGCACCGCCAGAATTTTTTTTTTTAAATATCTTATTCAACTCTAGCTTTTACGAAAACATTTGATTACATGTTGATAGAGCATCATTTGGGATTAAGTTTGAAGTAGACTGGTTTGCGGTCAAATTCCTTTCATGAAGTTTTCAACTAAAAGACTCACAAATGTATTCTTTAAGGACATTTTTCTATTAAACTGGCACCCATAGTGGTATTTTCCTTCAATTTTAATAGTTGCATTTACATGAAAGACAGCTGTCGCAGAGCAACTAACACAGAAAAGTTGATCCGGTGCAAGTTGCAAGTGTGCGCGTAAACATGACTGACACTGAGCAAGCTGACACTGTGGCATCTATTTTTGATACCGGTTTGAGAGGTAGAGCGAGTTGCACTCGATCAGTTGCTCCAGTTTCAACTACACATCTAAACACAACTGGTGCAAGACAGAAAGGGACCGCCTTTCAATGTAATAGTGCGTATATACAAGAGATTCGCTGGCATTCCACGTTGTTTGGACGTTCGCTATTATTTATGCGAGCATGCGCTGACAGTCTTCATGTAAGTGACTCATGCCGATACAGTTTATGATGTAATGCCGTGTAAATGCGACTAAAGTGGAGCTAGTCATGCCATGAAAACTAACACTGTGACAACTATCTCTCTGTAAAAGCGGCTATTGTCTAGAGGGTGACTGGAGTCATTTCATTGTTCGCTGTTGGTGCCATGCACAGCAGACCCTCTGTGTATTCACAGAATCTATACTATCTGTCACGGGGTCATGCTTGTACAATCAGGACTAATAGATACATTATGTTAACAATCATCGTGTGGCATGTTGTTGACCGAGGAGCCATGAGATGCTGTTGGATCGGGTCTTCTGCTCCGCAGTTATGCGCAACTCTGTGGGAATTGAGCGTGTGGTTGGGGACATGTAAACTGGTCAATCGAGAGGCTATTTTTGTGTCGAGATCACCAGAGGTGTTGGGTTTCTGCGTACCCTTATCATCGTGATCGATATGACCACAACTCCGTGAAATGACGCTTCTAATTTATCTATGGCCGTTTTACAAGCATCCATTGCAGTTCTGGTGAAGTATCAGCTGTTTGTGACTATGATTATAAATATGTATTTATTGTAAAGTATTGATAATGCATTAACACTGGAGTTTTCATGAGAAAAATGGTCATCGTACTAAAACCTTTTTTGAGTCTGGGTCTTGTCCAAAATATTTTATTACAGTTAGTCATAATAAAACAGCAGACATGTACTTGTTGCCTGATTTCTTTATCTCATGTTACTCTTATTTTGTTTTTAGTTTATGTTTTTTCCATGGTTTTTAATTCTGTGAGGTTAGGTATTCCTTGACCTGCACGTACTGCTATAATAGAATTTTGTTGTCTGCGTCATCAAAACAAATGTGATTCGTTACATAAACAAGGTGTTGTCAAATTTAATCATGTAGCATAAGCTTTCTTGTCCAACATAGCAAAAACTCTTACTTTCCTTATTAACGTGCCATTTTTTCATGATATAATATACTTACGGCATGTGACCGAAGTGCCTGATATTAAGTCTGTGCCCATGTCCAGCTTTTCAGTTGTAGTTGTTGTTGATATGTTTTCCATATGAAATTACGCAATTAATAGAAGTGCTAACAGAGTCAAAAGACTTCAAAAATCCAGCTCCTGTACGAAAGACATAATTATCGGCCTGCGCTTTTCTTGTAAGCGTGTAAGGCTTGAGCAGAAAGAAAATTTAGGTACATGCACGTGGGCCCAAAGAACGTTTTCTGGTAGAATCAAAAATAACCGAATTCATTCAAAAGGCGAGTGGAGTATTCTCGTTGAAATTTAATTAAAAATGCCTACATGCCCGCCATCGTCAATGCTAATTGCGGTACTTGAGTCTTGACAACACAGGACATAGCCAGAGCGTGTGAAGGTCAACATCCAACTAGCTCATGGTGGGAACACTGCCACCTTCCAGCCCCATCAGGCCCCTCTGTGTGTATTCAACACCATGCTGTGGTCACAGCGTGCCTTGATCTGACTCAGCACCACCTCCTGCTGAGTGGTGATGTGTGAACCAGCTCAGTCAGTGAGCCAGTGTGAGTTTCTAATTACCCATTGTGTTCAATGTTAACCTGACTACTGAGGACTGAGAAATGATGAGCCAATCTTGTTGTTGTTATCTGGCCTTGATGACCTCAAGGTGATAGGGCCAGCTGTAGGGTTGTAATGTAGTGAGCATAGTGACTACTATAGGCAGTGACTACCATAGGCGGCAATGCACCCATGTTGTGTCAGTCAATGTGTAGAGTTTTTCGTGATATTGGTCTTTTTCTCATGGAAAAACTGGATCCTAAGAAAGACCTCCATTGCAGTGAATACGTCTGTTTTTAAAAGATCAGTAGATGCAAAGTGTAAATGTGGTGGATATAACAGCGATGGGTTTTCACTGAAATTTATAGTAGTATTTATAAGTGCTGTTCCTTGTTGACCAAAAGATGTAGTTGTTTTCTCAATGTCGAGGGATAGTTTCTTGTAGTGTTCTGGACATTTTTGCAAAACAGTTCTTGAAAAGATGATTGGAACAGACTTGTGAGACCAAACTGTTCCACATAGAAAAACTTGCGAGTGATTGACCTTCCACCTATGTAAAGATTCACTGCGAAATGACTAGCTCAGGATGTGGGTCGCATGTCAAGTTATTCAGAGATACAGAATGTGCAATTTTGCAGAGTTGAATGCTTTTGCTATAGTTCCTCGTTCCTTTGGCAATTCCATTTTCATAACACTCTTTGACTTTGTGTAGTTTTATCTTGCTGGTGCTTTTCCCACCGTTGTTGTTTTGAGTTAAAACGAAATCTTTTTGCGCATGTGTACATTATAAATATGACCTCGAGTAATGCCTAAGCGCTTGTTATCTATTTTTTTCCGTGACCAGTAATTCCTGTAATTATTACCTGCAGGTAATCGGCGGAACAGTGAAGCTCGGCAATAGCAGTAGCTTGCATCGAAACATGCCATGCTTCAAAGCTTTCTAGATGGGATTGCAATTGTTGGTTTAATTTAACGGAAACAAAATCCAATTTTGAGCATATTGAATAATGAAATATTTACCGCATGTCATAGTTTGACTCAACACCTTTCCTTGACACTGTTTGTCAACAGTTTGGGTGTAATTGATGCAACTGTTCAGTGCATTGGTTAGAGAAAGGCACTACAATAATTGTACTAGATGTCACTTATCAGACCCTCATGATTTGGTTAATAACAAGCTATTAAAAGATGACCTGAGCGCAAGAATCTCATTGAGGGCATTAACCTTTTGTGTTTATTTGGCAAGCCCTTTAAATAAATGCGTAAAATTTGTTTTTCATCCAAATTAGATCGCTGTGTTATAAAGCAAAGTCTCAAACAGGCAACTGATCATCAGATTTTGGAATACTAAAGACAACAGTTTTATTTATTTCTAGTATTTAATTTTATTTCATTTCTGATGAGGTTTTGTATTGGAAGCTAGAAGTGCTTCCTTTTGTATGTGGCATGTAGTAGAGTCTACCTTCCACCCCCCAGACTGGTAAGTGGGCTAGCCCAGTCCTGCTGACTGGACAGTCTGTGGTCATACTCCTGTGATCATATTACTGAAATTACTACAACACTCTGCAACACGCTGGTGTCCGCCAAGTCTAAATTGAAAGTGGATGAAGTTGGGCTCAAACGTTGTTGACTAAATGTAAGTTGCATTTTCCAATCAATGCCAATTTGTTCCTTATACGGCAACTGTGTGCGATTTACAAATGCCTAGGCAGCTCTGAATTCTTTTCAGTACGCTTGCAGTTGGTATCAGACAACATCACGTAGATGGTCCGTTGGCCTGATCTGAATTTCACGTTTGACTAGTAAAAATTTTTTTCAAGGTTGGACTTTCAATCAAGCCAGAATGAACTTATAAATCAGGTTAAAACTAAAAGAAGATTACCCAGAGGGGGAAGAGAATCAAATGCCTATCTTCTTGGGTACTTCTGTATTTTCTTGGGAAATAATTTACAACTTCTCCCCAACGTTGAGCTAACTACGGAAAGTCTCTCTCAATAGGATGCCTCAACTCGTCTTTAAACCAGGTAATGACATTAATTGTATTGTGGGAAAGTTTGTTATCCACTTTTGTAGTAACATAAATCATCGCTTTATCTCTTTCTTCCAACGTTACAATTTTTAGCATGACTTTTGATTTGTAGCCAGTTGACTGCATTTATTGGCAGTTAATTGTGAGTTTTATCTTAAATAAGCGTATTTGAAAAAAGTAAATTAAAAATGTAAAACTTGTAAAAACATCATACAGTAAATAATGTGAATGATCTTTTTTAAGATTAAAAACTGCAATAGAAAATTTATCAAAGAATTCCGTATTTTTGAACAGAAATAATTTGCCTATGCCAGTTTTTGTCTAGAAAAACCTTTCCTCCTATTTTTTGCTCTCGGCCATTGTTTTTGTCTTTAAAAATCGGTTAGAGATGTGTCGTAACCACCCAAATACAAATTAAGTGACCCTAATTTGTTTGAATGTTTCAATTTTTTGTGTTATTAATGAGTGAACATGTAGAGCATTAATTCATCTTTAGTTATGTTGGCTAATGAGACAGTACTTAGAAGATATGGTCAATAGCACCAATTTCACTCACTGGTATTAAGCTCCTGGTGATCTAGTTGTTACAGTTCTGTTGAGCTGTAAACAGCCTTTAATTAGCAGGCAATGTCACAAACTCTTGTTATATGAGGTTTTTCAAACGCCTCCAGAGAAGTGGCATTTCATTGAACACAGATATTAGAAGTTACTCGATTATTAGTGCCATATTTCATGCTTTACAGTGGTTCACAAACTGCATCTAAAACATTAATAGTAAGTATATCTAATAAGATAAACTTTCTTCGTTTAGGATAAAGAATTGTTGAAAACAAAACACGCAAGACAAAAAGAATAAATTAAAAACGTAAATGGAACTTGAAAAAATGGTAATGGTTCCTGGATTTTGAGAACCTGAGTTTGATAACCGGTATTTAGCCAAGAAAACTGGTTCTGAAATTATGGAACCTGTGTATATGACTATTGTTTCTTCAAGCTCATTTATTTAAATATCTCTCATTTATTCTTTTTGTCTTGCGTTTTTTCGTTTTCAGCAATTTTTAATCCTAAATGAAGAAAGTTTGTCTTATTAGACATACTGCCTATACACAAGAGCTCACACACCTACGTATTTTGCCGGCTCAACTGACCAACATACCTTTGTGTCTAGTCATTTACTGATGGTTCCAAAACACTGATAAAATCTCATCCGCTAGTTGGCAAATTCCTGCCTCAGGTGAATGTTCTGCCTGTGATTTGTATTACAGGATACGAAACCTAAAAATCTTCCACCATGTGCGCAGTTGGATGTTGAGTGCTTTTACCATTAGTTGTCCTTATTCTATGCTTTTTCTTAACTTTGGTCCTGAAAAAAGTCTTTCTCCATGTTGCTGTACTCCTAAGTGGAGTCTTTCTTCCTTAAAAAATGATTTCTGAGAAATGCAGTGCCTATGGACGATGTTCTAAATTTTGTTCTTAATAGGTACAGTGTATAAACAAACATTTTATTTGGTTCCAATGTTTGTGGTTGTTTGTAAGAAATTTCAGTTTTTGTAATCTTAACTTTTTGAAGCTTTGTGCCCTGGAAAAATCCTGTGCATATTCTATGTGAGTGAATATTAAATTTCATATTAAGGTCTTAAAACACCCCCTTGTCGTGCGGCAGTAACTTATCTTAACCCGCCCATTTCCTAACAAACTCGTAATTTTTTATGAATAATTGTGGTGACTTTCACCGTCCAAATTTAAGTCTTGTCTACAAGTCTGGGAAACATTTAATAGAGGCAAGTGATTTAATTCAAAACGGCGAGGTATTTTAATGTTGTGAAGCAAGATTCTTGATGTTCGCTGTGACCTTGCAAGAATTTTTACTAAAATGTCAAATTTGTTGAATTCTATATCTGACCTGATTATTGACAACAAAATCCTTATTTTCATAGCTTGCTTGTCACATGTTTTCAGTAAATAGCAGAGTTGATTTGTAACTACTCACGAATGAGATGAAGTCTCTGTTTAGTAACACTCTCATATGGTAAATGCTTTTGGCTACCTTGAAGATTACAGTAAGATTACTGCTACAGTAAAACTCTCATTTCAGGACACAATATGGCAGACAGGTGAAGTTTTCTTTTTTATAGAAGATTAATTATCCCCCAAATAAGTATTTTATCATTGTTATGTTCTACAGCATAGATACAATGATCGTAGAAATTGTGAAAATTTTCAACAATGCTGGAAACCTTAAAAAATTGGCTTTTGTTTTTGTCAGATGTTGTTGAGGTTTTTACCACACACCAGTTTCTAGGCAAAAATACCCACCACACTGAATTACTCTACCTGAATGGGGTGACAAATACACATGTATAGTGAATGGTATAACAACATCTATGCCGAGGACACAATGCGATGGAACTTTGTTGGTATTGGCATGTATGTGTTACGTATAGTTTTCGAGGGGTTTTGTTGATAGGATTGGATGTCTGTCCTCTACTGTGTCAAGCGTTGCCCTGTCCATCATCTATATCCATCAATTCTTACGATTCCTACTCTCTTGCACTTAGTTAAGTCTTATTGTTATCAATGGCTGCACAGTCTTTTCCCTGTTATTCTGATCAAATCTTAGTGGCCTCCATTCTAACTCGTACATCAAAAAACCGGGCTTTGTCAACTAGCATAAGTATGTCATTTTCTGAAGGAAAAAGGTCAGGGATTGTAAAAGATATATGTTATTTGTATGTGTCATTATTACGGTTACATTAATACTTTTTAAGTCAAAATTTCATTTTGAAGGGGTGCATTGATAACAAAAATAATGCCTCTGTAAATTTTAATGCAACCTTTTTTAAACAGTTTGGTTTCTATGACAAATCAACTCGCAAATCGTAAGGTATTTTTGTAAACACTAACAGTCGTATTCGTTGTCATGTTACATTACGCAAAAACTAGGCCTTTAAATCGAAAATCCTAATGCCGTTTTTGAGAGTGATCAATTAATATTAAGTTTGGAAAGTTTCAGCGAAATCCACCCAGCTGTTTTCGAGAATTTGTGTTATTGAGTTCAAATTAAGTCGATTTGCCAAAGCCGAGAAAAAGCCGATTAACTTGTATTAGGGCCCCATCCACAGTTTACAAAGGAAAACTCGCATGTAATCCATAGAAACGGCATGTTGGTAGCCTTTTTACTCTTTCGCTACTTTTCTGTTTTTTGGCTTTGTTCACACACTACGGTCGCATCTCTTGTCCAATAGACAAGAAAGTCACACGTGTATCTCATCAATAGCTAGAGGCCAATTGTTTTTTGTGGAAATCGGACTCAAGGTGGCACTGTAACTGCCATTTTTTCAAACTTCATTTGTAGACCTCTAGTTCTGTGATCCTTTGAGCCACTTTTCTTAGATTTGATTTCTTGATAGATCTTGTCGAGGGATATCCGGGGTGTATCAACTGTTTCTTGTTGGCTGCGACCTACCAATCTTGAGTTTGCTTACACATTTCAGGTGACTTGTTACATTGGCTGATTCCTCATTGCCTTTTTGTGGGTTTATCATGTACTGTACAAGGCTGTCATTGGCGTCTCATCAATGTCATCGTCTTTGTCGTCATCGTCTTTATCATCATCATCATCATCATCATCATCAACAACATCATCATTTTTCAAGGTGTTTTTAATCATTTGTAGCATCGTTGTTGTCTTCATTATCGTTAACCATTCAATTTCGCGAATTGTTGCTCTCTAGAAGTCTGGTTTGGTCGCATTCTTAGAGGTGCCTGGGCTCCCCAAAGCCTACCTGTGGTATGTGCAAGGTGTGAATGTCAAAAAGGCACAAAAGTGTGTAAAACAGGTTGTAGCCCCTATTTTTTGTAGATTTTGCTGAAGCAGTCTGGTCAACTGATGTATGGGATATGGTTGACTGGTGGATTTTGTGTATTAATAGACGATCAGTGAGTGCCGGTACCACTGAATAGCCGTAGTGGATTGTGGCTGACTATTCCTAGCTAGCCATCTTTCCAGGGTCATTCCTCAGGCATTTAATCGACCATTGATCTAGGACTGGATATACTACTTCAGTTGTGCCTGCTGATTAAGAATGCAATTGGTAAGCTGTGGGCACACCATGCTGAATGGAAATTCTTTTAAGTTTTTGCAGAAAAATCTTGAACATGAGGAGTCAGTGGTTAAAAATAACCCGAAATTGAAATTGTGCATATTCCATGTATGTGGTTTACGCAGAATATCGTGATCCATAGGTCAATGTTCAAAGGCTATTGAAGAATTGTGTGTTATTTTTGAAAAATATGAAAAATGAAAAATTGGTAGTAAAAATTACAGGAAATAATACAAATTCTGTAGCTTATGTGAATTTCATGGTGCACAATACACGTAGACAGTTAATTTCCTGCAAGCTAAGTGAGATACGAATACAGGTGGTGAGTTTGAAATCGGGTGAATAGGTTGTTAAATTGAGCTTTATATCATCAAGAAGGCCCTTTCATACCAACTTAACTCCGGTATGAGCAGACCATTGACGTAAACTGCGAAATTAATAATACCTGCTTCGGTAGTTAACGGGATCGAAGTAAACGGTAGGTGACGCTGTCGTCATCAAAGTAATCATAAGGTAGCCTTGATGCATCCCGTAACAATTCAGGGCCTTCATTCATCTTAGGGGAAAGGTGCCTGTGAGGGAAAATTCTGCCTCCCAATTACCGTCAATTGCACCCCCACCCTGTTGTAAGCCCTCATAGGCTCTGTCTCAAGTAGCCAAAACTAACATTTTGTGCTCTTTCAAATTGTCACCTATGCGAGTTACAAGTGATTTGAATCTCAAGGGGAATTTTTCGATCACTCAAGGGGAATTTTTGGGCATCACAAGAGGAATTTTGGGTGATTTTTCAATATTTTTAGAGGGGAATGGGGCCCTGCAATTTGAGAACATTTCCGTGTGCTAATTCACATAAAACGTATTTCTAATTTGATTGGTGATTATTCGAGCAAATGTAAGCAACTATTAACGACATTACTGCCTTTTAATTGTTGATGATAGCAATGGGCCGTTGGCGATAACTTGGATAAGACCGAAGTTGACCGTTCATGCCGCACCGCACTGTTGACGCTCCACTGTTAAATCCACGTGTTTACTGCGAAGTTAACTGACACTGTTAACTTCGATCCAGGACCAAAGTTAACCATTCATGCTGACTGCAACTCCCCAGAACATCAATGCGTGGACGTTAGTATGAAAGGGCCTTAAGAATGAAATTTAAACTGGTCTATATCAGAAATACTGGGACTTATGCACTATCTATTTTTATTGTTACCAGTAAGTTTCTTCAAATTGTCTGTGATCACCTATGAGAGGTCTTCTTGGCGAAATTTAGTTCACTATTTCAAGAAGTGGTTGTAGTTCAGGATTCAGATTTTGTATTCCTGTCTTTAGTTATTGGAAGCTATTTCTACTGCGCAACAAGATTTTTGCACACATCATGGCTTTATTTTGATAAGCACTTGTGACACTAGACAATAAGTCATATCTTTCTTATGGTTTTTACAAAAAACGAATCACTATCGACCTCATGTAGTAAAAACATTGATCTGCTGTGTTGATTGCGGTAGCCTTTGCTTGATATAGGATTTCATTTCACCTGAAAATACCGTTGATTATAATAATTATCAGTACATCGACCTCAGTCTTGTTGCCAAGGACAAGTTAGTCAGGTTAAGTCCTCTGTGTCATTATTGTTATGGGGTTTTCATTTGGTTCTTGTCAGGGATGCAGTTTGCAGAGTCGTCTCCATGGTTAGTGTTGTGTTACCAATGAACAAGTCAACATTTTAGAATATTCATTATTATAATTGATTTTAGTTATCGATTTGCAGACAGGCAAATCATTTCCACAATGATATAATTTTGACTTGCGTTTTTTCAAAATAGTTCACTTATTTTTATCCACCCACACTTACATATGTGGTCGTATATTGCCTTCACCTCTGTTTGACGTCCGCCATCCGCTGCTGTATTTCTGAAACCCTGTGGTGGAACTTCATGAAAGTTGGCAGATGTGTCCCGTTGGAGATGATGACGGGCGTGTTTCGTGTCGCTTACTTACCAAAGGGAGAACCAGAGTGCCTATGACAATCACTTGGATCAGGAATTGTCTAGATCTGCTAGGCCGTGGTCAGGTTGGGAGAAATCAACCATGCCAACAGGAAAAACCAAAAAACATTGATGTCATAAGCTGAGTTTTTATATAAGTTTGCTTTTTAGTTAAACCTGTGACACTGAAAAGTGTTCGTTTTTGGGTGTATCACCCCATGTTTTGATTGAAATTTTAATTTCCTATAAATCTTGAAGGTTACAAATTTTGTGCCTAATGGGTTGGCAGCCCCGCAACTACCGCCGTGTGTACAAGTTGCATTTTTATTTTTTTACATTTGCCTCTTTATCTTCTGTGTTGGGTGATGGATTGTCATGGAATTCCGGCATATAGTTTGGCATTAGAGATACGGTGATGCCTTCCCATTTTTGGACAAGTTTGGCGTTATCTTGTGCCACCTAGTGGCCATTTTTTGATCTAATAAACACCCCCAGAAGCATACTGTTTGTGGTGCAGTTGTGGGCATATTTCAAAACGGTGGGTGCGTTGCTCTTGTTCTAGTTCAGCTGTCATTGGTTGACTATTGTTGGCTTGCTGTCATTGACCCACTGTCACTGAACATTCATTGTTGGCCCTTGGTTATTGGCCAGTACTTGTTGGCTTACTGCCATTGGTGCACTGTCACTGAACATTCATTTTTGGCCCTTGGTTATTGGCCAGTACTTGTTAGCTTACTGCCATTGGTGCACTGTCACTGAATACTCATTGTTGACCCTTGGTTGTTGGCCACAAGTTGTTGGCTTGCTGTCATTGGCACACTGTCATCGAACATTTATTGTTGGTCCTTGATTATTGGCCAGCAGTTTTTGGCTGGTGTCATTGCCTCCTCCAGCGATGGACAGGTTATATGTAAGCCTTCCAACGAGTTGCCTCCAATTCGACTGATGTTTACCATAGCTTACACTAGCATAACAATATTTTAAATAATTTTCATTTTTGTTACAAGGTCGTTCAATGGCTTCTGACTTCTGGTAAGCACATTGAGTTCACCATTACTCAATGAATGGCTTAGGAGCCGCCCGTCTTTATCATCTGTCTTTCCCTGATTGCCGAGTTCCATTTGTATTACTAGGATGGCTAAAATGAAGTTTTTCATTTCTTGGTGTCCAGTCTTTCATTCCTCTCTTGCACTTCCTTTTCCCAGATTGTAACGACAGTATTCCTCGTTACGTGTATCCTCAATACTAGGTGTGGCCTCAGTACTGGGTGTGTCCTCAGTGCTAGGTATGTCCTCAGTACTAGGTGTGTCCTCAGTACTAGGTGTCCTCAGTATTTGGTGTTTTGCTCAGTATTAGGTGTGTCCTCATAACTAGATGTTTTGCTCAGTACTAGGTGTGTCCTCAGTACTAGGTGTGTCCTCAGTACCAGGTGTGTCCTCAGTACCGGGTGTGTCCTCAGTACCGGGTGTGTCCTCAGTACCGGGTGTGTCCTCAGTACCGGGTGTGTCCTCAGTACTAGGTGTGCATTTCGTCTCCGTTCACCCTGCTGTATAGACTCAATGATGTATGTTATCATAGAAATATCAACCTTTTTTGAAAGTTGAATCATCCATTAATAAGTAGGCTGTATGACAAGAGACTGGCTGTTAAGTCGTGCACATGATCATTGAGCTCTGCAAAAAAGGGAACGTAAGGCAAAAGAAATTAGCATAATTGGTTCTCTTCTGTGCCGGAAAACCTACACCTTCACTGCTTAAGCCTTGCCCACAGCTGTAACATTTCTGCAACAAAAGCATTTTGTAAAGCTGCTTTGTAGGTTGTGGCTCATTGTTATAGGCCTGTACAAGCTACGCAACATTTTCACAACTTTCTAAAAACATTCGTCCAAAAGTCATAGAAATGTTGAAAGACGTTTTGCGGAAACTAGAAATAGCGATTAAAAAAACGAACAACAGCTACAGGAAGTTGTGTATAGCTAGTGCTGCTTGTGCTATAATGGGAGCTGTAATTAATCAGAATAGAAAAGAGGAGTGAAATTCTTTGCAATCTGTTCAGTTGCTTGCTTGCTTCTTTATAAGTCTGTTTTATGTATACTGTAGTTGTACAGTTGTTGGGTACAAGAAGGTACAATAATTTGTATTTATTAGCTGTCATTTTCCAATTGTCTTCACTATCACATGACGCATAGTTCACTTCTGATTGGTCGAGGCCAAAAACATTCCTGAATCATGTTTCTGAAATGTTTCCGATAATTAACATGTCAGTTATTGGAAACATTTCGAAAACATGTTCCATGACATGTCACCAAAATGTAGCAGAACACGTTCACACTGTGTAACTTATCAAAAACTTGCTGCATCAAGATTGTTTTCCAGTTGCATTTCAGTATAGTTGGGTATCAACCCTTCTTGAACACAAACTTCATTGAAAACACGACTAAACTCTGTTTGAAAGCTTGATACAGAGTCACTCGTAGTGTCGAAACAAACTCATTTCTTCAGGCGTGCAGCTATGTAGCAAAACACCCGATAGACATAACTAACAAATGAAAACACCTGAGGAAAGGAGGTTGTATCGACACTACGAGCAACTCTGTATAAAGCTTTCAAACAAAAAGTTCAGTTGCATTTCACAAATGTTTCATCAAAGTTGCACAATTTGGAGACAAAGACCCCTTTGCATCACTTTTCGCAAAGTTCATTTTTGAAAAAGCCGCACAGACATTTCCATGAGACAACTCCAACGCCAACATTTGGGGTTTTGTTACCCCAACGCCTCAGCGGACATAAGCCAGACTGCAACTAACCTGTCCTTATTAATTCACAAATTAGTGCTCGTGACTTTGCCCATTTGCTAATTTCTCTTGTAATGCATTGATTTTAAAATTTCAGAGACTGCTATTTATTTTTCAATTTTAAAAAGTCATGTTGGTCGTTTTGCCTTACTTAGTGTTTGGTTTTTGACTTTGAAACTCGTACTCTAAAAAGGCGGTGCGTTGGTTTATGACCGCAATATCCATTCAGCCAAGCTCATGAATAGCGACTAGCTCACTTCAATCTGTGATGGCACTATCAAGTCTTTGATGTGCCGAGGAATTCGCTGGATAATTTGGGGTAAAGGGTGCACGCTTTCTCATCCACCTGTGTGGAAATCCTGTTAGTGTAAGATTTGCTTAACACTAAAGTATTTTTTTAAAGAGGCTTTGCAAGTTGGTGAGAACCGTGTCGTTAAGGAATGGGTTTCCAAAGACTATTGGTTCCGTTTTGAGTCACAACTAATGCTTTACCATTTTAGGTTGTTGACCATTGGTGCCATCAGACAATATTTATCAACAAAATTGTGGGCATTTACAACAATATTACAAGACTTAGGAAATGAAACTGAAACTTAGTAAATTTTGAGCGAAATGGATGAGGTTTTACCACTGGGTTGTTTTCTTGCATTCT
This sequence comes from Phoronis australis, assembly GCA_002633005.1. Taxonomy (NCBI): domain Eukaryota; kingdom Metazoa; phylum Phoronida; family Phoronidae; genus Phoronis; species Phoronis australis. The sequence continues at coordinate 1,341,355 of NMRA01000012.1, forward strand.
CTAATCCGTGGCTGTATGAAGTGTCAGTTTTATTACTGTTTGAGTGCGGAAGTCATTGAGGCTTGAAGGAAGCTTGTCTTCTTGTTTGTACTACAATGGTGCAAGTTGACAACGGTTTGTACCGTCTTGGTTGGTGCAATGATCACGCCTGTACAGGACAATCAATAAGGTTATATAAGTTACTGTGAAAAACTGCCGGATCTCAATGTACTCATCCTGGGAAGGACATTGTGTCAAAAGGCATTTTCCCACCAAGTTAAATCCTCTGGTATACATATAAACTGTGATCTTGAGCTTTGGTACGTAACCCAAAGTCCTTACCTAATGATCCCATTGTCTATAAAGTTATAACGAGGTAGCACTCTAAATACAATTTTTAAATACCTGTATTTTATAATGTGAATAGCCATGCATATGTTCAGACAGTAGCTGCTATGAATTGTTCATTTATAGCTGTGAAATGGTGAATACCGCATCACAACTTGTGCTGTTGTTGACAGAAACATCTGCTGACAACTCCCCTATTCCTCCAATGTTGAGTATTTCCACGGTGTCGACGTGTCTTGGTTTCGCACTTAAATTCACCTGTTAACTGCAAAGTCCCATTGCAAATTTAACTTCAATCCAAGGGTGACTTCCCACTGACCCGTACTCCCCTGAGTACCGAACTGTGGCCATTGATCGGAAAAGGCCATATAAGAGGCGCATTATTAATACTTGCACAGTGATGTACAACAACTGTTGTTTCATTATCAGGGTCAACAGTGTATTGCTACTGATTACTGGGGTCCTTAGAGTTGGGCAAAGAGTGGGGCTCAATAGATTGGGTTTCCAATTTTTTGTGTTGATGGAAACAAGGTTAGTCTTTAACTGCCGTGATGATAATGATTAGGTGAATTTCAGTAGCAGCGTAGACTTAAAATGCAGTGTTTGTTTTTCTGTGGTTCAATTTTGCTGCCCTTTCGTAATGTGTTTCTTAATTTTTTAGGCACGAGGGTTTGCAGTTGGCTAGAAACCGTTTTTAAGATATTTCCGAAACATTGATTTATATTAAAATATCAAGGGTTCTTCCACGTGTTCAGTTTGTCACGATTCAAGTTCATAATTTATGCAAGATAAAGTGTGATTTGAATATTTATGGGCAGTTCCTGCATGCAGGTTGTACAAATAATTTCCACAATCTGTCTCAATGCTTTGTATTACGCTAATATGCAAACCGATAGTTTAACATGGCTTTCAGCCTCAATTTAGTAATGTAGCTAATTTTTCTTATATTAAAACATAATTGGTCTTTAATTGTTGTCACCTCAATTAGGCAGTGTTGAGTGAGTCATCCGATGTCCCCAGCTCCTTCCGCATGTCACCTCACATCCAGTCAAGGTGCGGCCATGTGAGATATCCATTCTGACGCTGATGACTGCTGGGATTTTGTTTGGCTTGAAAATGGAAACCATGATTGCCTGTTTCGAGCCGGCAAACCAGATGGTCAGCAGTGCCCTGCTATTGTTATTGAACTGGTCGTGCACTTTTTCTACAAGCTAATTGATATCAACTTAATAAAGTGCCAATAGATTGTCAATGGGCGCGCGTGCCGCGCGTAGCCGAACTGGAACATTATCCCGACTATCGTATTACTCTTCTCTGGTAAGGTAGTATGTTGTGTGATGGTAGTAGTATCTGTGTAATAGAACTGAATTACTCCATGTTGTGATGGCGGGCTGTGTTACCCATTGGCTGGGAATGTACCACTATAATTATCCACACATGCTCCACTGAAGCCACACAGTTCTGTCCCCTGCTCTCAGAACATAATGCTTGTAGATTTCAGGTAGGTAGCATCACGAGGTCTTTACCTTGGGCTGTTTTTCGTTCGAATAAGCTGAGTTTAATTTACATTTAGGTTTTCCGCAAAAGTGCAATTATTTAGATTTTGACATGTCCTTGTAGAATAATTAGTATTGCCATGGGATTGACTTAATATACTTCTTGTTCACTTATAATTATAATAAGTTAAAAATGTTCAAGTACAACAAGGTGCGAAATGTGATTTAGTTCAAATTATTGAACGACTAGTCTCTTGCTTTGTTATTGAAAGATCTATTGGAATTCACATTCAGCTTGTTTTTCAAATTTGTCTGAATCATTAGTTACCCTAGTGTCGTCATCTTTGAGACTTGGGAAGTTGGAATTGTGCTCATGGAAACTATTGGCTTTAATTTCTTAATTAATGTTTTGGACACTTGCTTGAATAGATTGACTTTTTGTGGTGGTGTCGAATTTTATCTGTTGTTTCTCGAAATTAAGGTTTGATTTTTAAAACATGCTTTCAAGATGGAGTATTTGGATAATACTCTAGGGGGGAAATTCTTCGTTTATTAGTGTTGTAAACACATCAAAATCTAAACAAATCTCCAAAAAGGTATGTTGTGGTCCATGAAATTTTATTGTTATCGTTATCATTATTATTATGAAATGTGATTGAGTGTTGTCTAAAATTATACCCAATGGATTTTATCGGAAAAAATTCTCATTTCTGAAATCAATATTTGTTCCTTTTTCCTGATATGTGTGACCACTGTATCATGCATTGAGGATTGTTTACATCTAATAGTTGGCCAGGAATTGTTTGTAGTTTTGATATTATTAATACACCAATGTGTGTTGATAATATTAATATATTTCAACCAGAAACAACAAAACATTTCACGCCCTCTCCTTTTTGTGTGTGACTTATGAAAAATTTTGCTCAAATTAAAATAGCAGCCTGCTCTGCTCCTTGGTTGAGAAAATATGTTTGAGTAAAAAAATGTTTTCACATGAAATAAATTGGTGTGGCCTTATGTAAACTTCACCATTGTAAAACAATTTCTCAGTTTATTTTTTGCCAATTCTTCAAGATCACACAAGGCTGTGCAAGACATCGCCACGCCTTACAAGTGAAGCTCCTGGGGCTGGGGTCTAATCTTTATACTCAAATTTGAACATTCTTGGCATTTTCTATTCGACTTTTGTGCTAACTCAAGTTGTGTGTCTATTAATCTGTGCTTGAGCACATTATGGTTTATAAATATGCTATAAATCTGTATTTCCAAGTTCACCCGTGATGGCTCCTATATTCACGCTTCAAACTCGAGTAAAACCTTGAAATTACGAGTTTCTACTAGAACTTTTAGCCTTAATGTTAGGGTCATCAAGTACAAACTAGTTGACCTCGTAAGCCATTTTGTACTTGAGCATAGAGTAAAAGTCATTTATCTTGAGTTTAATGCCAAAAATAATTTTGAGATGGAGTAAAATGATTGGACCCTGAGCCCAGGTCTGACAAGCTTTCAGTAGCAAGTATCTTGTGTTACTGACTGGACTCCTGATTTACTGTTAGTTCTGTAAGCAAGATTCTCCCTTAGCAAAAATGTAAACATATGACACCCTGTGTTTTTACATTATAATCTTCCTTCCTGCTAATTCGCAGAAACAACACTTCAATTACACAGTATTTTCACTTGCTGAGCGTCATTTCTACAGCAAAAGAATAGAAATACGGCAACATCTCATCAATTTAGGATACAATATGATGGACAAGCGGAATTTTGTTTTCTCATTTTTTCCATGAAACACATGTTGCATCAAACTAATGCTTTTCCGTCTTCAAGTTCTGTATCACAGCTACCATTAGTCAACATTTTGAAAAATTGTTCGCATTCACAATGTTAGGGTCACTTGAATTTTGTTCTTGTCTGAATTTGGTGAAGTTTTACTGTTAGTACAATAGCATTATGATATTCCAATCATTGTGAATTGGAAAATAAGTCTACATTTTCAAACATTGCTCAAGATTTTAAACATGTCTCGGAGCTCTTCAAACATGGCTAAAGAATTCCAAACATGACTCAGATCTGAATACACATCATAGAGGAAAAGGTTGTTAGGTAATTAGTGATGAGTTGAACTGACCTTGTGTTTTTGGCTGTTGCAAGCATGCCGGTACCATGACTGTAATTATCACGGACTTTCTCTTGATAATTAGGTTGTTTTATTAGGTAATAAACTAGGTGAGAAGTGTTACATAGTACTCATGCCTAATGATGCCGTATAGAGCTGGCAAGGTATTGTTTAACTTGTGACATCCACACGACAGGTGTAAGCTCAAACAATTGTTCCACAATGTCTCCAGATGGTGGTTCATGGGCTTCAGGAATTGTAATAGCATTTTGTTATTGTTGAAGACTAAACCCTAAAAGTTAGAATTTATGGGTTGTAGGCAATGTGGCTGCCAGGCAAGTTGGTAGAAACTGGTTCCATACCTGAACACTAGAGGGAGATACTTGTTCAATAGTTTTAGTTGTTGGAAACTTAAGCAAAAACACAATGTCTCTTTTTTTCTAAGTCTCAAATGTTATGGTGTTTTGTTCTGATGCCTATTTCTGTAACACAAGATACTCGCAAGTGAAAGCAAGTGGGGTCACATGCTTCCCTTAAAATGCACTATGATATCTCAGAAAGATTGAGCCAAATTCGTAAGAAACTGGCCCTTCTCAACACAATCAGATATGCACCACCTACCATCTTATCTCATGGAACAGTGACTATTAGGTTTCTGTATTGCCATCTTTCTGTAGTTCAGAGGTTCATGATTTGGCGTTGATTTTACACAATGAATTAGAGGACTGTGGAGGATTTAAGGCCGCAGAATTTAGGAAGTTTTATACTTCTGTCCTGCCTTAATGTAAGCTAACACAATACCTTCGAAGTTGACAGCCACTGATAACAGAACGCTGTACCAGTACATTCTTATGCTATTCATATTGATTAGGCACTGCCATTTGTGTGAATGTTGATTACATTTCTAAGGTTTTGCTGAAGTCATGTGACATAGTTTCTGCAGTCACATGATTTTTACCAACATGTCTGCTATAAGGCCTATATATAGCACAATAAACACTAGACCTGTCTCCCTAATTCTGAATTAGTAAAATCTGAGTATACAAATTACTCAACAATAACATTGTTGCGGTAAGGTTGACTCACAGTGCTGGAGGTGCAACCATTTGGCATTATTTATGTTAATTATGCTATTAACATATGAAGGAGCCTGTGGTTAAAAAGCTATTTGATTGTTTATTTGAGCTGTTAAGTCTAGTAAGCTTCACTTTAATTTCATTTCAAAAAAATTCTCTACATATGAGTAAATCTTTAAAAGTTTTAGGAAATTTCATGCTTGTTTCACTGTAACAATTATGGCTCTTTGTCTGTAATCTTGGCACTGCAGGAGCTAGATTTGTTGGGTCAGACTTCTACACAGCAAAAGTGTTAAAGTAAACACTCCAAGCATGTTGAACTTGGGTTTTTGTGGTATGGAGATCAGAAGATCAGTCTTTATCTATCCCCAATCTTGCTACCCCTCTGCTGATGCTGGAGGCGAATTTATGAATGACTGTTCCTCTCCTTGCAGCCATTTTTGTTTGGCTTTCGTAGCCATGGAGTAGATAGCTTGTCGCAACTGTGGCGCTGACCTTCATGTTAACTGTGGTTAATCACTGATCTGTGATTATTTAAAGGCTCATCTGCCGACTATTGAGGAGTGAAAATATTTAAAGACTCATATGCCAAGTATTATGGAATGACAATGTATTAAAGGATCAAATGGTGTGTATTGGGAAATAGAAATGTTTAGCAGACAAATAGACCATTTTTAAGGTTCTGATGGCAAGTGAAGATGAATGAAAGTTGTTCAAATCTATGTTGTTAGAATAGTCTTTGTTACATCAGTTCCTCATTATTGCCCCTCTATGTTTGCTGGGCAGCCAGGCATGGCACACCGTGTACAGCTAAGTGCATCTGTATCAATCATTTTTGGATTACACGAGTTTTTGTCACTGTGTGAGCACAAGAAAAAAGCAAATTGTTCAGGTTAAAATACCGTAGGGGAGGTCACAAAATCATAATGGCTAGGTTGTTGTGGGATAAGTGTGTCCCAAAAAGGAACACTTTACACAGCTTGCTGGTGAAGATTTTTAGGGGCTGAAGGCAAACTTTTTTCTGCTGCAGTATTTTCTACACATGTGCTGCATACATGCACACATCTACTGCAGTAGACCTACAGTATGCTGCAATACTCAGCACTACAGGTCTGTTACAGTACACAAAATTATGCTGCAGTACACGTCTGCTGCAGTACACCATCTGCTACAGTACAGTTCTGTTGCAGTACACAGGTCTGTTGCAGTACACAGGTCTGTTGCAGTACAGGTCTGTTGCAGTACACGTCTGTTGCAGTACACGTCTGCTGCAGTACACTTCTGCTGCAGTACTCGTCTGCTACAGTTTGTATCTTTCATCTGCTGCAGCATTCTGAAGGAATCATCTTTGTGCAGTCTGTCAATATGGCAAGGATCTTTGGTGATTTCTTTTGGTTATTGTGCATTATTTTGAAGCCTAACACTTTGAAGCTACAAATTGATGCTTTGTTGCAAGTTGTTGGGTGCTGTTTGACTATACATTGTTAGCTTTTTATTTCTTTGTGTATGCTGTAGAATAGACCTGTGACCATGTTCATACCAAAGGTCAGACTGCACCTGAATCCATGATTAAATTCCCCAGCTCTACTAATCATAGCTTGGGCATGGAGGTTACAAAAAGTCTTAGGTTGTTTTTGTCTGAATGCGTAATTAATTATTGAAACGCATTGAAACCTATTTGCCTAGCTAGAGAGAACTATCCCTTAGCCATACTGTATAAAGTAGTATTGTGCTGTCTGTGTTTTTTCAGGGCAAGGTGAAGGAAATTTAGAAAACCGTGGCTCTGGGTCTAATCTGTGCATTAGAAACTTGACTCGAAAATTGACCCATTGTGTGTCACACTTCAAGTAATCTTACAAATTTGTACTCAATCATGCAACATTACTGGTTAAATTTTTACGTTGAATCACGTCTTGAGTTTGGAGGTTATATCCTGGACCCACTGATATTTCAGGTGTGGTAGAAAAAAATTCCTTTTTCTTGGTCAAACTTTTCTTGCTAAGGTACAGTTGTGCTCATTAGTCTTAAAAGACTGATACCTGTGCACCCATAGCCTAGTTAGCGACCTTGTGTCTGCATATGAGGGTAAATCCAGCTAGTGGCTCCATCTGATGACTTGTTCTGCAACCAGGTGATTTCTATATTACCCTTAACATAAAATGATGAGTTTATCAAGCCAACTTATTGAGCTTGATAACAAAGCATCAGGTTTTCTCATTCCATCATCAAAAATCACTTCTAATCTGAGACTAATGTATTACTGTAGGTCTAAACAAAGTTAATTTGGTGCATAGCAACTTTAAGAAAACTCTTTCATTTTACTTAAGTGTGCCCATCAGCCGAAAATACTGCTGTGTTGGCTGTTAAATGTCAGTTGTAAGTTATAGATTACCATTGGAATCATTACTGTGATGAAGGCAAATGTAATTAATTCCATTGTTGAAAAAACGTAAGGAAATGTAGAGGCTGGTTAATGATTTTGTGGTATTTCACATCATCGTTGAGTCTCTTTAAATCTTGGATCTTAGTTTGTCGTATATTATGAGGGCACAGCATGAGTCACATCAGAAACACCTCAAATAGTTTAGTGTCTACCAGGTGAGTCTCTTTGAATAATTAACATTCTCCTCTCTGTTTCCATGGCGACTGCCGGCGAGGCTACGATAGGTGGGTGTTTTAGGTCACACACTGCACTCTAGGTCTTTGGTGAATGTTGCAACCTGATACATGCGTTGATAGGTCTACCTGAGGATCGTGTGTACCTGGTAATTGTGTTTACCTGGGGCTGCATCAGTTGCTAATGATCTGGGAGGTAGTCAACTTAGCCCAGTTCCATTTTTGAACAGATAGTTATACTTTGAACCGATAATTGAAAAACCATCAGGTTACCTTTGCTCAGGCAATTCAGAAGGTGTTAAATTTAAATGCGACTATTGAAAGGTAGTAATTATGATTGAAATTGACGATAACAATCAAATTTGCGTTCAATATAATGCGAAGATGTGTCACTCCAGGTGTTTGTAGTTTTTAAATAGATTCTGTGGTGAAATAAGCATGCCCTGGCTATTGACACTACAGGGTATGGATCTTCTCACTAAACTTGGTTCATATGAGGTCAATGGAAACTAGCGGCACAATAATGCCTGACATATTCACACCTCGTCTTCAAAAGAATCTTCTAGGATTTCTTGGAGTAGGATTAGAATGTTAAATCTGCATGCCCCGGGGCTTTGCACTCAGTTGTTCTGCGCGCTACACTTCTCGTCTTGTTTGTCATGTCGATTTATGCGTACATCTCGATGTGTTTTTTCCAATAATTGCACTGCTATTTTCTGCTTTGATTAGTGACTGTCCATCAATAGCCTGGATTTAAAGCGTCTGAGTAAGTACTGCGGCCGAGGCTTATATTCAACCTCCTCTCAGTTTCTGCACTTCTTGTTTGGCCAGATAAAATTGAGACACATCAAATTTTACAACTTGTACTTACGCATCGAGTCAAAAGTTTTAATTTATTAAATTCGTCTGCAGCTGAAGTTGGGTCTTGTGATAATCCAAAAAAATGCTTTTTGCCAGCTGATGTTTGTTTTATAGAATGGATGAAAGTGTTGTTGAATACTCATTACTTAATACTGTGGAGTGAATTGAATCATTTCAACTGGACTTTCTTGATAAGAATGTCCTCCTAGGTCTTCGAGGACCTCCCATCCCCTTCAAAGGGGAGATGGCACCTGCATCCGGGTATGAGCTATTGCGTTGTGCTACACCTGGCAGATACTGTCATTCCAAGCAGATGAAATGTTGAATCTTACCCCACCATGTTTGTTAAGGGAAGGATTGAACACTTCGAAATGTGGCTTCTTTTACCCCTCTTTTGTGCCAGTGTTCTTCTCTTCTAAGAATCTCAACATTGTCATTATTGAAACTGTGAGCATTGATAAGCCAGGATGGATGAAATCTTTCAATATTACTTTATACTGGATGTCTTTTACATTTAAATCTTGGGTGTTTTCTTTAACTTGAGACAATCCTTAATGTGAGACTCTTGGGGCAGAGAAATGTTTGCAAAAACCATGAATTTCAAGAATTTTCTGACATAATTCAATATTCCAGCCCAACCATCCAGTCACTTCAGTAGTGGCCATTTTGCTAGTCTATGCTTGTAATTTCTCAAGCTTAAATGCAAAACACTGGCTAAAGCCATTATCTGGCTCCTTCGCAACACAAAGTTGCTCTATGGAATGCAGTTACAAGTTCTGGTGTTTAAAAATGGGTAGTCGGTTAAACCGTGTGGTTTTGTGTTTGTGTAAATGATTCAGTATGCTCTGTGCTTGTTCAATAATAGTATAGGAATTATATGTTATTGTAAAATGATGAAATGTAGAAAAAATATTTGTCATACAATATAATTTTTGGCATACTAACATGTCACAAACATAGCTCTGTGAGAATATTTTGATAGTAGGAAATTTGTTGAAACCACAATAGTGGTGGCTGTTTTTTACTTTAACGGACTCCCGATCAAATTCTGGTATATTCGTCAGAGCTCAAGAACTTATGTGTACATGAGGATCTGCTGCCTAACTGTTCTGATTTAGATAGATGGCGTTCTTTAGACAATTAGTGAATTGCTTTCCTAATAAAACTACTCTGATTGTAAATTACAATGTGGAATTCACCTTTTGCCTAACAAGTGTCACTGTCTCAAGTTATGAAACTTAAGTTGAGGAGTTCCATCATGGTAAGCTATTTTTCAGCACAAACCTGTATTGATGGTTCCTGCAAAAGTGGAAATAGTCTGATATTTAACGAGCATAGACAGTTTGATGTGACTGTGCGCTTCGTTCTGTTTTCATTTCTATCAATCTCTTTCTTTAATAAGACTCGTTTAGGCCTGGTTGAGCAGTTGGTGATTGTTTTTTCAAATTAATTACCCGGCCCTAATATTCTTGCGGGCGACCTTTGTAACCTACTGAACTGACTTGAGATCCTATCAACTTTTCTCTGATTAACCCTATTTGTGATATTATGTCATTTTCTTTTGAGCACAGTTCAAGTGCTGACGGCCAATTTCCTCTCTCATTTATTGTTTTTGATGACCTCTGCATTTGAACTGTATTGTTTATGGTATCAGTTGGATGAAGGCCGACATAGTGTGCGTATGCGTACTATCAATAGCTATCTACTGCTCTGCTTTATTTTTAATCACCATTTCCTGAGGGTGTTACTACCAGTTTATTCTTCGCTTTGTAATTGGATTTGTATCATTGTTACTAGGAACATATTACAAGCTGTATTTCTTCTTATTTTTCTTAATACTATTTAGTTCTCAAAAATGCTTCAAGATCAAATCTAGCATGAACTGGAACGGTGTTTTTTTATTTTTTCCGTGCAAATGTATTTCTCAGAAAAAGTTTGACGTAGTTGAGATAAATTTGTCTTAAAGTCAAGGTACTTATGTGTATTTGGTGTATATCTACAAAAGAATTTAATAATCTCATCTAATTTGAAGCTGATTTTAGACAAAGAATTGATTTTTAAGTAAGATTTTGGAGAACCACTCTCCATTAAAAAGAACTTAAGAAATCCTCTCTGTTTGAAGCCAATTAACTGTTAACTAGTTTTTTTTTTGGTAGGTGGAGTAATATACAGTTAGAGGATTTTAAGCTCCACCTTACTTTGATGTGATTGGCTGTTTGCATTTGATGATTGATAGTCAAACAATTCCCTGGTTGGTAAGTGATCCTATTAGGGTTTGCTGTAGTCTGAGTTTTTTAATAAAACACTTGCACGCTTTAAATGCCATTATAGGGTTGACAGAAGCAATGAGAAATAGTCTTTGAAGAGCTTTTATTTAATTTCTCTTTCTCTCATTTGTGGTTTTTTCCAGTTATTACTTTCATGGAAAATATAAAAACCAAACATTTTTTCAATCCGGAGAGCCTTTAGCGATGGCTTTACTATGATAGCTTGTTTTACAATGAGTCTAATTTCAACTGTGATTTATTTGTATCCTGCCTTATTTTTTCTTGAACTTAATCGAATTGCACTAAATAAAACCATCTCATAATTTTCTCACAACAACGTCTCCATAAAAAGATGACATAAAAAGACGACAGGAGTGCCTTGTCGCAGGAAGAAATTTTGTTTGAAGTTGAGACGAGTAGTTAGACTCTGTTATTGCCCACTGGATTTCCATAGATTTGATTCGCTGCTGCCAAGTGCTACGAAGAATCGGTTCCAAATGCTGTGCATTAAACAATCAGATCACTGAGCAAGATACTTGTCTCAAAGGACTCCCTGTACATTTCCATAGGAGCTACTTACTTTAAAATAAGATAACGTGCGTGTTGCTGGCTCATCATTCATATAGTCTAGCGCGAACAGTTGAATCTCTCATTGAGCCCTGTAACCTGGTTCAGATGGTAGTACGGTAGTGGCAGGTTGCAGGAGAGTGGTTACTGTGTGCCAATTGGTTATCTAATTACCGAGGTTATTGCTAGTTGTTATGATGATGCCAGGAGGAAGACATAGGAAGTGTGTGTTGGATAGGAAGACGGCAAATCATTTGGTGTTCTATGGTAAGATGTCTGGGGGATTTGTCAACTATGGCATTTCTTTAATGTTTCTGCAAATGGAATGAACTGATTGTTTTTTGATTTCAAAATCTATTAAAAAATTGTGTTTGTCAAATTTGGCGATTTTGTTAACTATTGCTGCCCAAAGAGCTTGCCATGGTGGAATTTACTCAATAATTGTTCTCTTTTACCCTTGATTTTCCTTTCTGGATTTATTTTGATGAGAAACTTGTTGAAGTCTTCTATCGAGTTTGAGTGACAAAGCTATGATCTATCTTATTTTACTATTGGTATTTTTTGATTAATATAAAATGTACGAAGTTGTAGTTAAAACTGTACTGTTGTAGAAAAAAGCTTGAATGTTTTTTGTGGTATTATTACCTATGCAGTCTCACGCAGTCACCTTAGTAATATTTTATTAAATTCTCTTTGATGTTATAGTGCAGAGACTAGGCATCACTGTAGTTCTTAGGGTGCATTTTTGTGGTGCATGACTTCAATTTTAGTTTGTTTTCATTGCAAAATAAAAAGTTTGTTTTTTCCGCAAATAGAAGAAGTGGAGGTAGTTTACTATTCCTAAAATCTGTAGTAATTAATTTTCTTTGTTGATTTTAAATAATTAAAAATCATCATTACTATTTAACTATTTGTTCTTCTTTTCTCATTTATGCTGTGTTATATTCTACCTGTTGTCTAATTGTATCAATTTGATAATGGAATTGGGTCCTTGGCTTAATAGTTATTGTTACTACGCTTTGTAGTTATTGTTACTACGCTTTGTAGTTATTGTTACTATGCTTTGTAGTTATTGTTACTATGCTTTGTAGTTATTGTTACTATGCTTTGTACTTTTGACTGCCAAACAAGATTCTCCATTGCCCTCTTTTAATTTACATAGGCTAGAAGCTGGATTGTCTGGCCAGATACTTCTTATTTTTCTATGCTGTCTGAGACTAATGACGCCAAAACTGCAGTGCACATTATATTAAAACCTGAAGACAAACGTAGTTGTGTTGACCTTACATTATGTATTTCCCGCTTTCTTTGTTCGATAATCATTTGGAGCCGTGCCATTTGTAGAAAATGGCGCGCTTGAGGTGCCTATTGGCGTTTTGGCACATTCTGTGGTCAGTTATATCTTGCATAGTTTTCGCCATCAGCTCGGCCTAATTGACCACAGATAGACTGAAAAAAATATCTGCTTCGTTTTAAACACATTCTAGTCACCTGACCCACAAATTGCTTCCTTCAGGGAGTTGTGAGCCAGGAGTTGTGAGCTAGCTCACAGTCTGTGGTTTTTGGCTCTGGCATTAGTCATGTGTGTGATTTTACAGATCTAAGCCGGCACTTATCCAATTTTTTCTCTGGTCGGTTTCCAAAGTTTCCTCTCTGTACCTAAGTCGGGGCGTGTCTCCTGTAATCGATTAGAGATCTTCAATGCGGACGCCTACTCGTATTTTCCTTTGTGACAGTAATTTAATAGTGGTTGATGTGAACGGAACTTGTTATTGAAAGTTATTTGCTGTTTGTTTTCACTACCATACGGATTCGAATTGAAGAATTTCAAACAAAACCTTCTGAAGTGTTGCTTCAAGCAATACTTTCTTATTTCTTTTTTATTTTAGATTTTATTCAGTGATTTCTTGGTTAAAGCAGCTATAATTCAAATCCGTACATGTGATGACGCACAGTTTATTTCACCCTTTTCTTTTAGGAAAATGAAAATCTTAGGAAAATGAACAGTAATAAATTAGAAACTATTTAAAACGGGTTCTGTCTACTTTTTGTCCATTGAGATTTTTGTAGGGTTAGTCAGTATTCAAGAAGCGCACACACACAGGCTGGTAGTGTAGGGTTAATTGAATAATTAAGCAATTAAATGATTAATTAATTGTCATGCGTGCTTGTATTTAGTTACATGGTCTGCAAACCTTATATAGTATTGGGATATTTTTTATTAAGATGATGTTGTGGTGGAAATTGTCTTAGAAGGTGCTCATTGACATTTTACAACTTAAGTGTTGGAAAATAGAAGGATGCTATAGATACCTTTGTTTTGTCTCATTTCTGTTATTGCTCAAATGGTGGTGTTGTTCTCTTGTCAAGGGGGGCTTAATTACAATCGGATTTATGAATAAGTAAATGAATATGCAATCACTTATTGTTGACACCTAGGTGGTACTCCTTGAATGCGAGTTGTCTGTCTTATTTTATTATCAAATGTGAGTTGTCTGTAATATTTTACATTTATTTTATTCATTTCAAGTGCGATACCTAACTCCGGTAAAATCTGGCTAATTTCGAACAAATTACAAATATTGTACTTTTTTCATTTCCCAAGGCTGTGAATATCCAGTTTCTCAAAATGTTGTCTAGTAGTATATGTGGTATAGAACTTAAAAATGATGAATTACAGATTTTGTGCTACTTATTTCTATGAACAAATGAAAAAGTTAAATTTTCTTTAACTGGTGAAATTTTACTGCACTGGTTTGTTAAAAAGAGGTTGAGAAACAAGACTTGAAATTAAAATTAGAAATGAAATAATTGTGTTCTTTTTATATTTACAATTAATTTGGCAAATGTCTTGTAAGTTCAGATATTAATTTCATTATTATTGTTGATCTCTTCTAGTTACAACTTTGTTACAACATACCTTTAAATTATTTTTAAATATTTCCCCATGTGTTCTTTTATTCTGGTGAGCACTGCGCTTTCTAGTTTATTTGAAACCGCGTCTTTTGTTGCAGATGATAGATCAGGTTGTCGACATTAAGTACAAGCTTTTTTGTCACGTCCATTAGCTTGCCCTTATTTTTAATCTACTTAACAAAACCGAGATTTCTAGAATAACTTCTGAACATGTTTTTTCGTGTTAAACCAATCCCTTTAGTATTGAGGATCAGAGGGGTCGCGTGTTAGGTGTCAATTTCAGTCTGATAGATAAAGAACAGCTCTCTGTTGAAAAGGTAATTTGGCCACCATAATCTTTTTATACAGTTCTTTGTATTTCTCTTTTTTAAAATTTATTGTAATTCAAAATGGTTTAGATTTTTTTGGCAAATCCTAGTAAATGTAGGTTGCACAATGTCAAGTTATATGTGTTGCAAACGTACTCTACATAGCTAAAGTACAAAAATGTTATAGAATAAAAAAGAATTTTTCATGACAATGATTAAAATTTTTTTCCAACTACTGAGTGTGTATAACTTGATTTGTTTTTTAACATTTATGCTAAAAAATAATAACAATATATTCTAGGTGATACTAATCGTCTAAACTTGTTACGGTAAAGGCCTCATCTTTGGATATGAAATAATTATCATTATTATTGGTAGTGTAAAATTTTGACCTTGGATACAAGTGAATTTGCATTCCAGTCCAGTGTGTTCCCAGAACACGTTCTTCAACTGTGATATGTTTCTCATAATTCTACGCGGTCACAAGCTCACAGACGTGCCTACGGGTACACGCCATGCACCAGCTAATCACCATGAAGGCGCGCATTGCGTGGAATGTGGAACTAGCCTGAAGTTATAGTGTGTGAACTTTTGTCTCCTTGTGGCGTAGAACAATAACAACCCCTGTATTGATTGTCTGCTAAGGTAACGCGTTGTTTCTTATTGCCTCTAGAGGTTATTATCGTGCTGTTAATAACCCGCTTAGCTTATAATAAAAGTACACTCGCAAGAAACGATTTTTATTAAATCCTTAACTATGAGAAGTGGGTTAGTGCAAAAATTATTTTAGTCAAAAACCAACCGTATGTCGTTAATTTAATTATTTTAATCCAATTTTGAAGATTTTTCGCTTTTGAATGATTGCAAACTTTGTTGAAGATTCCATGTCGAAAATGAGTTCTATACTGCTACTGAAATCAACTATTTCGAAGATTCACTCTAAGTTATAAAGTTGATTGCATTCTAAGAGTCAATCCTGTCAGTAACAAATCAAACTAGTTCTGGTGCAAAAAAACGAAAAAAAGAATTCAGTCATTCAATTACGTGTTGTCAATTCATTGCTGTAGTATAATTTTTTGTGTTTGGAAGATTTAGTCTCAACATAATTTGGTGTCGTACTCACAATATCAACCCTGTTTCGAAAATTCAGTCTTTGAAAAAAATTTTTTGAGAACTAAAATGGCAACATCGGCAGTTGAATTTATCAAATAGTGTTGAATTAACTAAAATGGTCAATTTTAAAAATTTCTGCGCAGCTACCGATGCTCAACTGGAGTTTGTCTATAATACTTAGTCAACTTCAGTTTCAATTGTTTGTGACTGTAAGGTCTTTATCCCAAAGACGTTTACAGTCTCCGAGAACCAAAAATGTCAAACCTAGTTTACTACAGCTAGTATTGCTGTTTACACCTGCTGGGGCAACAGCATGATAAGGATTAAGGTTAGCATCATTGTAAATTCCCTGTCATTTGATACTTAAAGTTGTGGCTGAGCTGGCAGATCGTGTTTTCTAGAGGTATCGGTTTCTCTACGTGTTGGTGGTTCTGTTTCTCCCCGTTTTAAGGTTACATAGTAGCCTAGAAAATTGTCCAAATTAGGCTAATTGTGGAATATAATATCTGGGAAAGGCTGATCAGATTCACATGAAACAGTCAGTTACTTTGCTTTGCGCACTATTCTCCAAAATGCTTTTAGCAATTGTTTTTTAAATTTCCACTTGTGCATGAGGGACTATCAAAAAATAGGACTGATGATTTTGTTGAAAATTAAGTTGCACATTACGCAAGCAAAATGATATTTTAGAAAGCTATGACAGCATCGAATTCTGCTGACTTTCTGCTTTCAGTAAATATCTATTTTTACTAGGTTTGCAGTTATTTGAATAAATGCGCATATTTGCCAGTAAGGTCCTACATATAATTTTAACCTGAATTTGACTTGTCCTCAGGCGAAACCGTGTTCGTCTGGTTCTCTCGTTACAATGAGGGTTACATGAAATTGTCGAGGAGTTCAGTAAAAACCAGCTGGTTTGTGTTTAACGTCATGCCTATAGTGGCAAAAGTCCTTCATAATCTCGTGACTGATTTGAGCTGGTAAGGGCTGATGTTAATTCATGCTGGTAAGCATTCGGCCATGAAGAGATTACTATTACATGGGCACTGTAGTGGTTATTAAGTCACCTGACTCTTACACAGTGGTGGCGATGCCCACTTTTTGTGTTCAAATATTATGGTACTGGAGTGTCTGTATTTTCACGTCTTAGTATTGATCAAAGATGAATGTTTGCCATATTTATTATAAGAAGAATGATGTTAGTAATTAGAGTATTTAATACTTTTTACTTCTATTTTTTAAATGAGTATCGGTGTAAAACTTACATGAGATTATACATCTTGTGATTTCAAATATTTGAAAAATTTGTGGAAATAAAAAATCTCAAAGTTTCAACATGTTATTGCCACACAGTGCAAACGTATAGGTAAACATCATTAATTAATTTATTTATTTATTCCCACTTCCATCATTTTGCACTCATTTTGTATAGTAAAACCTCGTCACGCAAGTTTCAGACTAAAAAATGGAACTGCCCGTTTTCATTGTTCAAAAGCTTCTAACATTGTTGTGATCACCCTCAACTTTTCATAACATTGTCTGATTGTAGTTGTGAGGCAGAACTCAAAAGGTGACTACTTAGGTGTAGTTGGTAAACGAACTCTTGAACAAGGTTGGAAGTCTGCACAGTGAAAGTGTAGAATTAAGTCATCCATATCACACTTGCACATCAATTATTAACTTGCGCAGGTCGAATTTGTGTTGGCGTAGTAATAATACGTCAGATATAGCTGCTTGCAAATCAATCTCTTCAAAAGAACTCGTTCACTCGAAAATTCCACTTTTTACTTTTCACTTGTCAATCCACCATTTTCATTTTTTACCTAACTGTATGGTCATGAACTAAAGCATTCACTGCGCACATTGGTTAGCATTTGAGACACTTGATGACGTCATTAAGTCAAAAACTGAGAGTAGAAGATGGCATATGATATGATTTGTTATTGTTAGAGGAAGGTAAAAAAGGCGAAATATAACCTGTAAGACCGTTTATGGTTTTCTAAACATGTCAAAGAATTTAATTTAGTTAGTACTACCACATTGACCAAGAATTTTCCTCCCGTACTTTTGTTTTATATCCATTTAGCCAAGTGGTGAAAAGCCCTCCTAGGGACCTTCAGCTATGTTTAAGAGCCCAGTGTTGGCTATAGTTTGGTGCTACTTACTAAATTTTGTTTTCCATAGTGTGTCCTAATAGTCATTTTCCAACATAGCGGCGACATGACATCAAGCCCTCAAATTGCCGTTGTTTGCGATAGGATATTGAAACGATTCACCCAAAAATTGTCTCAAAATGTCCATGAATGATAGAAATTGCATTCATCCTTGTCAATTCGGGGGCCCCTCTTGTACACAGTAAGTAGAAATAGGTCAAGCGAAAAACGCATTTGTGCTATCGCAATGTTAAAGAATTGTATGTAGAATGTTTCATAGTGGTAAGATTGTACTGTACTTGTAGTTGTCTTGACTCTACCCTTCTCTGTTTTGTGCAGCACCAACAGTTCCAGATGGCATTTACCACAGAGATGGGCTTTATTGATGCTTTTGTGGTTGACAAATTTCAATTGTGTGGTTTTCACTAATGTCAATTATTTGAAATCAATAGGAATATTTAATCCAGGTACATAATTGCTTTGTTCTGCCATGGTATCATCTCTTTGTTGCTAATAAATTTATTACTACCAAACCACAACTCTGTGGGATCAAGCCTTGTGGTTTAGTCACGTAATCTTTACTCTTTTGTCTTTTGCCAAATACCATCAAACGATGATCACGTTTTATTGCATCTGAGGAAATGGATAATTTCACAAGTGAGAGTACTCCATACATATTTCATTTTCTGGCTGAATTTGTGGTTTTGATACTCTGTGAAATGTGCAAAAATCATCAAATAAGATTTAATTGGTTTAGTATTACAGCACTACAATATTATTTAATTAATCATATTGTGTAATTTGTTCATTGATTGTTTGTCTTGTGAGGATGATATGCATTAATTTTAGATTATTTCCATACAACAGAAATGAGCATTATTCATAGAGTGATTTTAATAATTAAGAAACTGAAACATTTTAATTTAATTAAACACGTGCCACAATCTTGGAATAGTCTTTGTTCAAAAAATAAATTCAAATACAAGTATTAATGTCATGTAAATCTTTGCGGAATGTGTGAAAGTGTTAAACCTTTAGCAATGTTGATTTGATGAGTTAGCTTTTGTTATATTTTGCACAAAAATAATAAACAAAACTGTTTTTCCATTTTGTAAAGAATGCTACAAATACTCAAAATGATGCCATGTATTTTAAGGTGATAGCTACTCTGTACAATCTTACATGAAACTGAAGCTTAAGGTTATTTGGTACCATCCTTTTGAAGAATGAAATTTCTGAAATAACTTTTTAATTATTAAGTAATGCCCAGCTGTTTCTAATCATGTGACTATGTTTGTTTTCAAAAAGTCTTGCTTTTTCACGGACATTTCGCTATTTCCACAAACAAGATTGTTTCACAAGGAACTTGCAAATTCTGTTTCTTTATTCTAGTAAAGCATTAGTGTGATTTTCTTTGAAGGTCTTTTATCCCAGACTGCTGCCGTCAAAGTTTAAGACTTGAATATTCCTTGAAAAAAATGCCTGTCTTGATTTTTGACAGCCAAACTCTGGGGCTATAAAGACCTTAAAGAAAATGCCAGGCACTCTTTTATAAAGAATTTGCGTGGATTGTGCAAAAAATTAAGTGATCTCCGTGAAAAATCAGGATTTATGAGGAAAACATAACCATGCGATTACGAACATTGGTTGTTGCTTAGTTGAAATTCTGTGACCATCAAGAATTTTAAAAATATGTAGTTTTGCAGGTCTACTGTTAACATTTAAAATGTTTTTTTAAGAAATTGGATCCTTGGCTTTACTTTTGTTGTTTTTGTTGGTTTTAGGGATATGTTCAATGGCCTATTTAGAGCAGCACAAAAAGCTTGATATCTTGGCATTGTTCCATTGTTTAAAGCCCACAGGACTTTAATTAAGTGTATTCACATTGTTGCCAGTTTACAATTTTTAATAATTTTTTGGATGTAGCTAGAACTTTGGATCTGCTCGTCAATTTTTTGCTGTTCTTCATAGTTTTAGTTAGAAATTCAGGCACCCAAAAGTCTTGTCGTTTTCACTCGCGCTTTTGTTGTCAGACCGCTGATAGTTTACAAGAATGCTGTTGTTATCAACATGTTAAGGTGTTTATTTCGGAGAGTTCGCGTATTTTTAACATTAATTGGTTTTCACATTCTCACTTTAAAACCACTAATGGTTGATGAGAAATATAACTGCTGGCAAAAACGACTCCTTTGCGGAAAGCACGTCTGTCTGGCAAAAACGCATGCCAGCATTTTCGCCTCTGATGTGAACCAAGTATTAAGCCTGTTTGTGTGGGATTCACCATAACTTCTGGTAAGGTGATTAATCCGCTGACTCAAACCTGGTTGTTACTGCAAACTGATTTGTAGGTGTTACCCTCAACTTACCTTTTTGGTTTGTTCCCAAGTTACGAGTCTTCTTTCTTTTCTGTTCAGGTTCTGAACATCCCTGTATTTTTTAAAGTAATGCATCTTATAATTGAACACAACTAGGAAGTCGCGGTGGGCATGATATCTAATGGTCTGTTGATGTTTCAACTGCTTCATATAGTTTTTGATTATAGAATGTGGATTTTTTCCAATTTAGAAAGTTGCAATTATTTTGGATAAAATGCTTTATTAGGGTATCAGCGAGAAAAAGTCATTTTCTGAGATCAGCCTGCAACCCTGCTGGCGAAACTAAACTCCACTTGATAAGTGGCAAGAGTCTATTTAACTGGTCAATGACCTCAATTTCAGGGAATATTTGGCAGACAACTGGGATAATTGTGGCAATATTGAGAAATTAAAAAACAACAGATTTCATTGTTTTATAGCTCTGGTCAAAGCTAATAATTTCAAGAAATCTATCCCATCAAACAAAAAAGGCATTAATAATGTCCCTTTAAGTGTCTTACAGTAACTATTTTTTGTCTTTTTTATGAATTTTTCTCCACCAGTGTTATGTGGATAATAGTCTACTTGGGACTGTTACAAAATAAACATTTTACCTGTAAGTACTAAGGACATTATGTATTTACAGAATTTACCGGTACGATTGTATGCACTGTGTAACTTATGTTAGGATTAGTATTTATTTACATATTTTTGTGAGTATTCAAGCTTTCATTAAATATTGATGATTTTATATCTTTTGTAAACTACAAGAACCAAACATAGGTGTTGCTGTTGCTGTAACTGTGGTAACTGTTTGCAGTCTTGTTTTACTTTGGAATGATTTAGCGCATTTTCAACTTTGGGCAGTATTACCCATTGTAAAATAATTTAAATTGTATTTTCAGGATCACTAGTGTTTTTGAATTAAAAGTTCAGTGGTGTTTTCAATCTTTTTGCCTTTGTATTTTCTGATTTGATATATTACATCTTTAACATGAACACAGATGAATATTACCTAACATACGGCTGGTGGTGTTGTTGTTTTTGGTTGTGATTTTGTCTTAAAGGGATGATGACTATTTCATATGTGAAAGAAAATTGATTAGTACATGTTCGACAGAATCCAGTGTTGAGTGCCAAGTCAGTTTGTGTGTGTGTGAGTGTGTGTGTGTGTGTGTGTGCGTGCGTGCGTGTGTTTTGTGTGTTTTGTGTGCGTGGTGGAACTTTTTCTGTTGCACCATCCTATGATCCAAAGACATGAACGAATAGGCGTATCAGGTAGGGGGGCAATTGGTCCTCCAAATTCAAGCAAAAAGTGCAGGCAAGTTAGGAAATGATTTTGGCAAATTAAATTGCATTTCGCCACTGTTCAGCTGTCAATGTCAAATTCTTAACTGAAGTGCTTTTGAGTTTAAAAACAATGCTAATTTTAAGGTTTGCCAACGCCAATAAACTCTGAATAATTTTCTCGAGTCGCTGATGATAACGAAGCTGTTGTTGGTATCAAAAGAGAATATTAGGAGACCAATTTTATAAGAGTAAAAGACCTAACTCGACTTCAATTTTTCATTAGCTAAACAAGGCAAAATGCAGCTTTATGAAAGTAATTGGACAAAACAATCACTCGGCCGAAGACCAGGATCCAAATACGCTTTTGCATGTATGGTAATCCTTCAGTCATTTTGCAGGAACGTAACTTTCTACAATTGCCATTATTTGGTTTTATGAAGGCCAACTTGGTTGTGGAAAGTAATCCGAATTGATCAAGTGTTGTTCCTTGGCTGTTGTGCAGTGTATATGATGCTAATAACGAACTAGTGTTTTTTACTAAATAAAATTCTACTTTTTTGCTATGTGATCTGTTCAATAGATGAATAATTGGCGTGGTCTTGGATGGGTGACAATAGTGGACGTTGGAGAGAGATGAATTCATCTTCATTGAGCTTTCACTTGCGATGCTTTGTCGAGTTGCACCTTTCCTGGGAATTGAATGTTTAAACAAACCTTTTCTGGAATTAACTTATGTATTTTGAAAGTATCATAGATATCAAGCAGTGTATTTAGATATTGTGTTTCACTTATGCATTTTAGTAACTGTAACAATGTACTGATTTTCTTTTTGTAGGATTGGCTGATAACCAGTCTCTGCTATGCGGGGAGTCCATGCTGAAAGCGAGTCCCCCTGGTGACCAAAGTGCAAAAGTTGACAGTATCTTATGGAAGTCGATAGACTCTGACAATAACAATCTGCCACCTGTTGGAAAGCATGTGAACAGTGCCCCGCCAAGTGATGAGGGCAAACGAATGAATTCTGGCGGCCATGATAGAATGACCGGTCCGGGAACCACTACATCCAATGATAGTTGGTTAATCCAAGTCACGTCGCAACAGGCACGCGGACACAGCCTCCGCTCAGAACACGATGTTCAGCACGCCATGCTACCCTTGCCAGCCAGCGCGGGGGTGCAGTCAGGTGTATTCCGACCCCCGCTCACGGTGGGTGAACGGCCCCACCTGCTCTACTCAGGACAGTACCCTCAGTACACGACAGGAAGTTCTCTGCAACGATACTCTCCGACACTCTACTCCCAACAAGGCACTCTCAGCTCTTTGCATCCGCCGTACTACTATCCGGCCAGCTACAGCGCCCCCTACCAGGGACGTCCGTTGTTGCCGCATGACTACCCCTCGTACTCGGCCGTCCTAGCCAGTATGGGCAGCCATGTTCAGTCTCAGCTACCTCGTTCCCCGTTTCCATTGCCAGCTGCGATACCTCATCAGTTTCCACACCCGAGTGCCACTGCCAGTGTAGGCACAGGGCGAACGGGTAGCCAGAGCAACCCCAGCACGCACGCGTTGCTGAGTGATCCTCATAGACAGACACTTCGATCTCATCCTATGTCACGTGATAACAAAGACATAGAGAGTAGAACTTTACTGCAACCACCACAGCGCCGACCGTTGTCACCCCATGGTGGCGCCGAGCGGAAACTCGTGTCCTCGCCGCATGAGCGAAGGGCAGAGCACAGACGATCTCCAGACATACGAGAGAAGAGACTCTCATCTAGTTCAACACAGGAAGGCACGCTGAGACAGAGACTCAGTGCCAGACCCTCAGATATAGGTGTAGAAAGTGCACAGTTGGGCGACAGTTCGCGCAGACGACACAGCGAACGCTCGCCAAAACGTTTACGTCAGTCTTTGGGGCATCCGCCCCCATTACAACAGTCATCAAGCACGGCACCACCCGTCACCCCNATTTCCCGCCCCACTTCAACAAAGGCTCAATTATCCAACTTGCTAATGGTGAACTGAAGCGTGTCGAGGAACTGCGGACTGAGGACTTTGTGGACAGTGCCGATCACAGTAGTGACTTGAAAATAGACTCCAGTACAGTGGTGCGGATCGATCAACAGCCAGAGAAGGGCACAGTCATATTGGGCTTCTCTGTTGGCGAGCATCGCGTGCAGGTAATTGAGGTGGTAGAATGAATCTAATCAAAACTACCATTCTTGTCCTGAATGATGCCCGTTACATTAGTCAGGAGGCATGGTACATAGTGTTAGGGCCACTGCAGACTGAGAGCCATGAGCTCAGCCACCTGCCTTCAGTGAATGATTGTTGAGCTGACAGATCACGTCAAGGTGTGAACTGGGAGCTAATTCATTCAATTGTTGTTTTATTTTCATGCCTTGACCAGAGCTGTTTGCTCAGCTATGATTCACTTGAGACAGACAGATGAGCTGGTAAGTTTTCAGTCTGTGGTGGCCCTTTATGTATAAGTACATATCTACCATACGTGACCTCAGTGACGGCCATAATCTTTGTGAGGTGGCACATTTGTCGATGCATAAATTCAGAACTACTGTACATTTTGTATTAGTGGCTATGACAGTTTTTTTGAAGTGTTTGGGGTGCAGTTCTCACAAACAGCTGAATCGTACCAATGCACTAAGAAATATATTTTTTGTCAATCGCCTTGCATGCAGTATCAGAAAAAAAACATCTCACTAATTTCGGACAAAAAAATCGCCAAAATTGTGCTTTTTTCATTTTCAGGGGCTTCCAACATTGTTGCGGATGCCCACAATTTCAAACTATTGTTTGATAATAGCTGTAATGCCAAACAAGTATTAAGTTGGTGCAACTATCTTTTATAGGAAAAATGAGATTTCACGTGTCAGCCATATTGTTTCGGCTGTGTTGTGTCCTAAATTGATGAGATTTTCCTGTAATGTACTGTTTTTAAGTGACAGATGAGTATATTAAGTGTGTTTTGGGAGTTGGAATTATTGCTAGTGGCATTTAAAGGTTTAAAAAGTCATGAAATTATTGGGAGTTGGGGGTGGATTTTCAGTGATTATGGTCATTAACCACTACAACTTCTGTAAATAGATGTAATATATCAGAAATTGATAAACAACTTTGTTATTGGCAGTCCAGCAACTGTGGCGATGTTAGTGTTTCTTTTAAAATTTGACATGTTTTAATTTTCTTCTTTTTATTTGTCTATTTATTTGTTTATTATTTACTTATTTAGTAATTTCATCTCTATTAATTTATTGAATCTTTAACCGATGTTGTTATTGGTGCCGAAACATCTCGTATTTTGCAAACAATGGTACACTTGTTTAATCAATGAGGGCATTAGTGCTGCAACTAAATTGATCTGCTTGACTAATCCTGTTAATCACATTCACCAAGCTAAAAAAGTACACAATCGTATTCAAGGTTGGCCATTATTATTCAAGCTTGGACAATATTATGCACGCTTGGGCAATATAACTGAGGTTGGCCAATATTATTCAAGCTTTTTGGGTCTACTTTATTAAAGACTTAATACTAAGCTTGCAAAACCTTGCTGGAAATATGTTTACGTTACATAGGACTGTATCGAGAAGTCTTTGTATTTAACCAAATCTAAAAAACTATAAATTTTAACTCATTAAAAGTATATATTTTCTGAAAGTAGAAAGTCTGTAGAATTTCGTTTTCAGCTTTTTACTAATCTGTTATTTCTTGGGTAACATGCCCATATTTTTTTATTTTTAAGTACAATTTAAGAAAAAATGAAAGGGACATTGACAGCTAAACAACAGTATCTTTTGTTTTCGATGAGGTCTCAAAAATGCTGTTGTTTCATAAAATATTCCGTTTTATGCTATTTTAGAGCTTTTTCATGCAAAAGTGGAAAATTTTAAAAACTATAGCATTTTAGAGAGTGGTGCATAAAGCTTAGTATTTAGATGTTTCATATGGATCCGACCAGGAATTTCTTAGAATGGGATGACAAGCCACTAGAAGTCAGCCAAAAGTCGAATTTTTAATAGTCCATCAAAGTGGAAATTTTAAAAACATTTTCTAGCAGTATTTTGTCGTTGTACAAACCTTAGTATTTGAAAGTTTCATGTGAATCCGATCTGCCATTTCTGAGATACGATGTTTGAAATTTAGCCAAATGTAGACACCTTTCCATGGTCCGACACTTGAGTGTAGACAACGCTGTTACACTGGAACAGGGTTGTGTTCCATGTATACGAGAAACTCGTAGAATAGCAAGATCACACAAGATCACACCAAATCATATGCGTTTAAGGCTAGTGTTTCACTAGTAGAATGCCCAGGACCTTAGTAGGTTGCCATACCAAAATGGTGGCCACTGAAGTGATTGGTCGGTGAGGTTGGAATGTTGAATTATGCGATATAATTCACTGTTTCCCGTCACGAGCAAAGATTTCATGCCATAAGTGTTTTGCAATTGTGATGGCTGTACGGAACGAACCCTGGGTCATAGGATGTGCTCATTTTGATGACTAATCGGTAATTAAACAAGTCATTCTTGGTGACTGAATTCGCTAAAGATTAAGCTTGAATTATATTAGTGAGCACAAGAAAATTCAAACTTGAACAAAATATCGAAATAAGTCAACATGCAGTTAAGCTTCTTTAAGTGTGGTCAAATTTAGCTAAGAAAGCTCAAGGTCTGTGAACATGTACCAGCAATATCCTGTCCTAACAATAGTCACAACCTAATAATTTCCAATTTGACTAATTTGTTAATTATTGTTCCTGTAACTTACTGACTTAATGAGGATTTTTCCTGATGCCTCAGCTTTTTACCAAGAAATAAGTATGGCTATTGAGTTGTTAAATCCTTGGTAAAATTCAGATTTATTCACCACAGTTTTGTTAAAGTTAGATTTCTTCATCACAGTTTGGGTAAAATTCAGATTTCTTCATTCAGTATAGGACGCAACATGGCAGACAAGGGAAATTTTATTTTTTTCGTAAAAGATAAGTTACACCAAATATATGCTTTATCATTTTAAATTATTATGGTATATATCTACAGTAACCATAGCTACAAAAGACGATGTTTTGAGAAATTCTTGGCATTCACAGTAATGTCCATTGTCGTTGAAAAATGAAATAAGATCAGTGTTGGCAATTATTGTTTCCGAAATTGGTGGGATGTTACGGTACAATTTTAGTATTTGAGGTGTTTTCACTATTCAGTGTTGTCTATGGTGCCTATGAAAGCTGCAACAAACTTATTGTTGACTTTGATTTCACTCTTACAAAAGTATACGTCTAATTAACTTTCGTCTGGCCCGATAATGGCTTCTGTAGCCGCAGGCAAAGACTGTTAGTCTATCTGAGTATCAGTGGGGAAAAAACCTACTGACAGTATAATGGATGAGATCTATATGCTCAGTTTTGGAGAGTAATGGAAAATTAACAAATTTGCTTTAATTTTCGCCAGCAATTTTTCGCCTGAATAATTCATGTCGTCATCTTTTACGCAAATGGAGTTTGGACAGAGCTCTCTCCCATCTGTTCCATTGAGCGACAGATTTTACATTAGTTTTTTTAGTGCTCGTCTTTGTGCTAACATGGAAATTATTTTCTAAAACTTGCATAAGAGGCCTGTTCTCACTTAGCTGATCTGTAGAACATGCTTTGCATGCGATGTTTATTACTGAGCTACAGATTTGTTAAGGATGAAGTGTTATCATAGCAGGCAAGTTTAAATAGTTAAAAGCATAGTGTCTGTCTATATTCATAATTTGTCTTCTTCAAATTCGTAGGATTCCGAATGTAATGAAAAGCATACCAAAATGTAACAAAACAAAGAAGGTGGTTATTTTTAGGTACTTGCCTTTGGTGTCCCCTAATGCAGATTTGGTGTTTTGTTACCTGCCTGGTCAATGGTCCAGTAACGTCAACAGTTAGTTCCCTTACACGATGTCATTTTGATGTTTTGGACCATGTCACATAAAATTAAATAAAATTAAGGTGCCAAAATCAGAAATGATAATAGTAATGAAGTCAGATTTACGTAGGGCTGTAATTTACTAGGCACTTTGAAATTATTGTCTGGCTAAAGACGTGGTCAGTTTTAATTCTTCACTACTCCCTAGGAGCATACAATGGGTGCAACTGTTGTCGAACACAACAATTAATCCAAACATATAGTTTTGTTGTAAATTGACCACCTGTTATCTGAATCAGAAAAAAATCCAAGACTTGCATTTTTTTTGAAAGTATGATGTGACTGCATTTCTATTCCTATTTGTGTGTCCAACTTACGTCATAATAGTGCTAGACAAGTCATCACTGAACATCAGAATGTTTTTGTGTCGTAAACGTGTATTTAGCCCTTGTGGTCAGTTGCATGAAACAGTCCCAAATTGGGACTCAACTAAGGTCCTTAAGTCTTTTTGCGTATTCGTGTCTTTATCGACTCACAGACGCAAAATTTTCTACCATTTCATCTTTATTATGATCTCCTATTTGGTTAATGACATTTTCTAACAATATTACTAAAAACTGAGCCCAAAGTACATTGAAAATAAATATTGAGTTAGTCCATAAATTGGAGGTGTTGCATGAAAAGATCCCTAATTATTTTCGATAATATTGACAATTCAACGTAGAGTTCACTCTCGATTTGTATCAAAGTCAAAAGTTGACTTAGTAATGAAACTAAAACAATACAAGAAAGGGCAATTTATGTTTTCACAAGTCCAAAAATACGCAATAGATTTAGGGAACTTAGTTGAGTCCCTATTTGGGACTGTTTCATGCAACCGGGCTCTGGTGTATACATGTGAAACTGCATCTATATCTGAAATTATATGCACGTGCTTCATGTGTAAAAACTTAAGTTAAACCAAGCATAAAATTTCTTAAGTATTCTATCTGTAAATCTTGATGTATCTGATATAAAGTGTCTGGATATATTTTCAATGTAATGTTATGTAGGACTTAATTGACAACTCCATACATTTAGCCAAATATCTATTAAACTATAGAATTTAACATGACCAAATTTCGTATGATATAAATGTTCAAGATAAAGTCTCAAAAAGCGTTCTTACAGTTTTCTAAATTATCGTTTCATTTTAGTTTTATACAACTTGGATTTTTTTAATGAAAATCATGCATGTCCTGTTTTTGATAGCCCCTCATGCAAAAGTGTTACATTTCAAACACAATTCCTTACACTAAGCATAGTATCTGTATGTTTCATGTGAATCCAATCTGCCATTTCTGAGTTGCAGTGTTCCGAAGTTGGCCAAAATTGGACATTTTCCTATGGTCCTCCGTAACTTTAACTCTTAACTATTGAATAAAAGGTATTAAGAATGGATGAAAGAAAGACTCACGAATAACATCAAATTGAAGACGCATGTGCAAGTGGTAGCATTTGAGTGATGCTTAATCACATACACCCACATGCGCAGCACTTAAGTAAAAAAATTGTTTGCCAACAAAGCATTTTTTTGAATGAAGACGCATATGCCTTAATATGCTAATAAGTCATTGTTGAAGTGGTGCTTGGAAGTATTCTGCAAGGTACAAAGAGCTTTGTTTACTGACCAGCGGTTCCGTCAGGTTGGAACTAAAGGTTAGCTAATTTAGAAGAGCCATCCAATATTAACATGGTGTAAAAGTACTGCCCTTCAGCTATATCAATAATGTGTCACCATTATAGAAATAGCAATGTGTTACAGCCTCTGGGTGAGGTGCTCATATTGTTAATGTCTTTAGGCTACTGATGGTTTTTAAGCCACTGTTTGTATTTGTGTTGGTGATATTGTGTCCGCCGATTGAACCAGGAAGTACTGTACAAGCTCACCTGTAGCTGCAGTTATGATTTGTCAGCAAATTTGATATGATTTTTGGCTCAAAACATCAATATCAAGATTGTCATGTTCTAGAGCCATGAAGGATCTCTGTGTTCTTATTTAAATTAGTGTTCCTGAAAGTTCCTAACTTGTATTTAATTAAGTCTGTCATAATTAATATATTTTAGTTTGGAATATAAAATGGATGGTGGGAGTCATCGTAAAGTAAACTATTTTGAGGATTTCTTTTACTCTGGAATACTCTGAAAGTGTTAAATTGTGGTAGTGATGTTGGTAGATCCTTGAATTGTGAAAAACCGTATAGGAAAATCTCACCAGTTTTGGAGAAAAATAATTAGCTCTATTCATTTCTGAAGGGAGATTTTAGCCATGTAGTGACAGAGATAAAATTATTGTCTAACATGTTCTCATGTTCTTTATTGCAGGTCACTGTGGAGGCAACAGTTGAGCATCCATTTTATGTGTTCAACCGCGGGTGGTCATCTTGCCAACCTCAGAGGACCCTACAGAGGTTTGGTCTGGACTGCAGCCAACTCCAAGTTGGCGACTTGTGCATTTCTCTCACACAAAAACACATTCAGCCACCCGTCGTCACAGTGCCCAGTGGTGCTCATGAGGCGACCTCTGGTGTCAAGTCATCGGTGGCGGCACCACAAGTGGGTGGGCATGGTGGAGGATCGGCAGGGAACTCGCGGAAAAGGCGTTGGTCAGCGCCTGATCAGTTCCAGTCGGATGAGCGAGACAAGCAAGACTCACCTACGGCGGAGAAAACGTGATGATGGAGACTATAGGTTAACATGGCTGCATCTCACCTCGAGGTCAATCAGTGCATATCTCACAATGCAGTTGATTTGTCAGCCGGTATATTCCATGACACAATTGTACACATTGCATAAGTTCATAGTTTCTAAATGCAGTGTTGAAGAAATCTAGCGTTACTCCATTAAATGCATGTACCGTACTTTTCCGGGTAAACGCTCTTGTTTGGCTTAGCTCCCACCTTCGAAATTTCCCAATTTTCACTTTTAAACGCCCATTCTAGACTTAGCGCCCATCCTCGGATGAGTGCCAGTGTCTTTGTGAATACCCGTCTCTTTCGAGTTTTAGCTCTCAAAACATATGCGGCAAAAATGCACACCTTTTACTGAAGGAGACAGAGCATCATTCTTTTGGCTCATGCGCATTACAATATTATCGAACACGGGTGCAAAAATGGTGAAGGCATTTTTATGAGTGAATTGATCATTTGTTTAAATTCTCATCCCAAAATTTCGATTGGTGCTCGGCTGAATGCCCACCACTTTGATTTTTTTAATTTCCCAATTAAAATGCCACTTGTAACCTGGAGAAGTGCGGTATAGTCTGAGTCTTTCAGCAAGTCACCTGTGTTCAGTAAGTAAGTGTGACAACCACGAAGACAAAAATATCATTGAGGCAATATTTCCAGTTATGTTCATGGTTGTCACCTTTGTCATTTTTATGTCTAGAATTTTAATACAGAAACAGAATTAGGCATTTAAATTTCATTGTGAATCAAAATATTGAACTTGGGAAGTAGATGTTAAAAGTGAATGTCTTATCATTGTTTAACCATTAAAAATGGTGTGAAATTAGGTTGTTCAATTTTTGTTGTGACTGATTTTAAACACTATGTTGTTGTTTTGGCATGAGAAATTGGCATTGATTTTGTTTTGGCTTGTGTATTGTAATATTACGGTCAATTGAGATGCATGGATAATTGTCAATTGTTTCTCAATTTTCTGTTTTAAGAAGCTCATCGATCATGTTCTGAACACTCGGTGTCTTCGTATAAGATTTAGCAGGAATTATCCAGGTCTCTGGATATATATACTTTCTATATTGCTTGTTGTTTTAATCCTTAAATGGCCAAACACTGAGTCTTTGGGTGTATACCAACGTTCACTGGGACCATTTCATTTGATTGTGTAATTTGTTTTATTAAAGCACAATGCACTGAATTGAAATTACCATTTGTGATACTGTCTTTTCATGGATATTGCTAATAAAGTTTCTGTGTTGTGGCAAATTGGTAAATGGTGATGGTGTCTATCCTGATAGTGGCAACATTGTCTTTTTGAATGATTACAATATTAATAGTCTTGAGACACCAACTTTGGAAAAAATAACTACCAAAATTGCCAGAAGCACTCAGCATTCCTGTGATTGCACTCAGTTTTTTTTTTCCAAAATACTGTCCGACACAGAAAGAATACAAAGCATAACCTTGATGGTGCTTATGCCTTATGAAAAAAAATGAAAAAATGTTATTTCAGATGTGCTAAATTTAGGATCTTTTACCATTGCTTGTCCAGAGCCACCTTTTGTAAGTCCAGTTTCTTGAGAGTTTGGGGAGACAATGCATGTCTTGGTGAGACATCACTATGCATTACAGGCGAAGCTTGTGATTGCATTCTTTCACTTGCCGTTATTGTGTTCCCTTTTAACCCATTGTTTAAACGTATCCAGGGGCTGTTACATTGCAGTTTTAGCATAATTTTGCATACTTGTTGATTGCTAGAGCCCATCATTTGGCCTTTTTTAGATCACATGTATGTAGAAGGTAGAAAAATATCAAACCCAAACCATCAGTTTTTGCTTATTTAAGCAAACTTAAGCGAATTGTTAAATTGATGTCACGTGTCCGCATCGTTTTGTATAGGGAAGGTTCAGTTTCTTGTATCCATCTATTGCCAGATACAGATTGACTTCACGAACTGGAATGGACGAGTCTTGTTGGTACTCTTGTATTGTTGAACATGTCGGATTTAATGTGAAATTTAGACTCTGATGAATTTGTTACCTTGAGCAGATGCAGCCATGTTTCCGTTGGATGATCTCGCCCCGTGGGTGAGTTGAATGGTGTATTTATTAACCGCGATTCTTTCAGACAACTTTTGGGCATGTAAATAATGTTGTGTCATGGAGAGGATAGCTCAAGTCGAACGATGATCTCAGTCAATGTGGAGTATCCAGAGTCGGGGCTTATATAAAAATATATTATATTCTTTGTGTACATTTTCGGACAATACACATGTATATTGTATGCTTGTTTTGTTCCTTGCTTGTGTCTGTCATGGAATCATGAGATTCACAACCATTTTACTTTTTTAATTTTGTTTACAGTTTTAACACAGTAAAACTTCTCTCTGACTCTAACAGTATGAATCCTATGAGGTTTGCCACTTGTTTTTCTGATCATAGGTTTAGAAGACAGTGTTAAACGTAAAGCGGCTACTAACCGGCGTTCTGTCTAAGAAACTATTTGGTTTAGATCTGTTACAGTTATAAATCTCAACTTGCTTATTACTCAGATGAGAAATGATTTCAAGTCCTGGGAAAAATTCGTTTTACTCGAGACCATGCTAGACACAAGGAAAAGACCTACGTGATAAGCCACTGTCTTCACTGAGGCCATGGCGAATTGTCAGGTCTTTTACCAAGCCAAGAAATCATCAAATTTGACTAAAGAACAATTTGATACAAAATATACTGTGGTAAGTGATAAAAGTCAAATGTTAGTTTTTGACGAAAGGGGATTCATAGTCACTTTAATTATGTGATTATTTCATAATTTCCAGGCTTGTTATAAAACCTCGTAATTATTTCAGTGTTTGCAAAATGACTTATTTTGGTTTGCCCTATGTTAAAAAGTCGCTTGCAAAATATACTGAAACACAAAAGATTATTTAAACTCCTCACTTGAGTTTATTGTGTAAAACCTTGTGTGCGTTCTGCAGACACAAGGAACTAGTGTAAAAGCAAGACCACGCAAAATTACCCGTGTGAAAGGCGAGTGTTTTGTTGGGTATGCTCGGGACCAAATTGGCGTAAACTATCCTGGCCACTCAACTGAGAGAACAACTTGTACAAAAATTCGCAAAAAATAGCAATATTTTTATAAGCCTTAATCCTGGTGCGATGAATAAAATGCTTAAAAAGTTCACTTCGTTGAAAATCTAAGGTAAGTGACTGCGTAATGGTACAGTATATTTTGACATTGACGGACAGAAAAGTTGTTACATTCATAGACAACACGTAGCCCCGCGGTTGGCCGGTTAGGGGCTGCACAGGCAACACGTAACCCCTCGGTTGGTATGCCTTCGGCATCCAGGGCGATGTAATTGCCTAGGGGCTACAAAGCACGCTTTCTGTACTAACTTCTTCCCGTGTATTTCAAACGGGCGGTAGGTAAAATCAGCTCACCACCGATTAAGGGTTTTCACCTCGTCAAGAATACATTCTACATTTATAACTACCACTTAAAAAGGCACTTAATTTCTGCAGTGAACCTTTTGCTTCTACACATATCTTCGATAAAGCATAGCTACGAGAATTGATGTGATTTTGGCGAAAAATTCCAACTCCACTTTTTTGGTCACGGTTAACTTTTTCACCGCGCGCGTGATAACCACAAGGTATTTCAACTGAGACACGTGAGTTTGGCAAAGGCTAGCGCGAGGCTCATGAGCGAAGCACGTGACCTAGGGCGTGAAACTTGCAAAATAGCATGGGGAGATATCAGGTGCAATTTGTAAGATTGGTGTCCCTTGGACTAACACGCGTGATTGTACGTAACTTTCTCAAAATGGCACCCGGTGAGAGGAACTGAGCGAATCGTGACAGATTTTCATGGATATGTTCAAGTTATGTTGACTAAATTGTATCCAGAATCATCTTATGTGTTAATTATTACTCCATGTGCATACATGCATGTTTCATTCATTTGCTGTATTTTGAAATAAGTTACTAAGGGGATGTACTATCGCCCCTGTATGCCTGCGTCATTCAGGGCAATGTAATTGCCTATAACATTCAAAGGTATGCTTCGCCTATTAAAGAAGCCTGGAACGCGAAAAACAGACTAAATTGCATTATTCGAATTGGTTCAGTGCCACTGAAACAGAATTCAACCAGTTCACCAGATCTTTTTACGGTTTGTTCGTAGAGATTTTGAATTTCTGTTGATGTCAAAGCATCTTTTCTTTAGTTTCAAATTTCAAAACGAACCTGTCAACTGGTCGCCACTTCGTTCATTTTTCTCCCACAATGCAAAGTATGTATCCTTATATGGTATAAGACATAGACGTAGCACATTTCCCTTATTTGGAAAATGTAGCCTTCGATCTTTGATGTAAGCAAAACAATCGCGACTTTAAGCAACAGTCAGTCCGATTTAGAGGCAATTGATGTAAGTCCTGTTTAAAATTATCATGATAGTACTCAATCACACATATTCTGAAATGCACTTGGAATTCTTTTTTGGAAAATTGCTTACTTCACTGGCTTGCCTCATACTGTGCTATCGATCTCAGATTCGGAGTGCGATCCAATGAGCTTTATATATACATATACATATACATATTACATATACATATACATATATCAAATTGGTGCGATCACACATATCCATCCCGTCAGACAGCTGCTTGTCGAATGACTGTGAGCGCATGCGCGCATTTATCATAAGTGGGAGGGAGATCTGAAACCATGTCTGTGGAGGCTACAGAGTTTTTCCTGCGCGCGTATGTCAAAAATCGTGAATTTTATGATTATTTTTCTGGAAATTCCCTCACAGGGGAAAGTGAATAACTCTGTACTAGACGTTGAGAGAAAGTACTTTTGCCAAGAATTGTTTTAAAGATATTTTTGACGAGCTTTCGCGTTCTTGTGGCTAAAAACAGAAATTAAATTCTCATCGGTCTCCTATAATGTTTCTTACTGTGATAGTATTCCATTTCCGTTACCAACAAGAACACTGAAACCATGAGCGACTCAAGAAAGCGATTCAGAGTTAATTGGATTTGGCCAACTCTAAAACTGCGCATGTTACCGTTGTTTTTCCACCTGCTTAGCTAGCTAAAATTGAATCTCGAATTGGGTCTTTCCTGGGACAAAAGTCGGTCTCACAATATTCCTAAGTACTAGGATTCTATTTGTTACCGACACGAACACCGATACCATCAACAACTCAAGATAACGCTTCACTGAAAAGCCAGTTACAAGAGTGCCGTAATTAGCTAGCTTCAGAGTTTGTTGGGCGTTGGTCAACCCTAAAATTGCGAATTAAAAAATGGCGCATGTAAGCAAAATTATCTATGACTTGAGTTGGCGGCTCATTTGGCAACAATTCAAGATCGGATGAGTGTGGCAGTGGCAAGTTTCAGGTCACGTGGGGTCTTATTGACAAGTCTAAATTTAGCCAAATATCCAAGATGAAAATTTACTAAGCAATAGTGTTTTTTTATAAACCAGAAATTCCTTAGAATTTTATTATTGACTTACTTATCTGCCATTAATAAGCTCACGTGAATGCTTTTTAGTAAAATTTAGCAAAAGGAGAGGTACATTCCGAGCAAAGCGACAGGGTCAATTATACGACCAAATCTCGTATGATCTAAATGTTCAAGTTAAAATCCCAAAAAGCGCTCTGACAGCTTTCTAATTTATCGTTTCGATTTAGTTTTATGCAAATTTTAGTTCTTTTCAAAAAGTCACACAAGTCCTAATTTTTATAGTCCCTCGGTCAAAAATGGAACATTCGAAAAACGATTCCTAACAGCGTGTTGGAAAACAATGCATAAAGCACGATATCTGATTAAAGCGTCATGTGAATCAGCATTTTCTGACATACGGTGTTCCGAAGATGGCCAAATTGGAAATTTTTCTAGAGTCCCACGTCGATAATTCACCATTGAGATCTAAACGGACAAAATAGCCCTCTTCAATAAAAAAATGGTTCAATACTTCTCGCATTCATCAACGAACCTCAATGGAAATCAAAAAGCGACTAACGCATTTCGCAAATCAGGGTACCTCCTTTAATTGCTTGACAGCATTTTAACTTTTGTTTACGTGGATTGCACACGTATGTTCCCACACCTGTAATCCACCATGCTGCTGTTCAGATTGACGCATAGACTGTTGAGATCTCGTGAGGCATTTTAATATCTGTACCGGCTACTTTTGTAGAACTTACTGAATACGTTTTGCACTACCAAGATAAATTCAAAAGTATGCATTTAAAATCGACTCTCGATTTTTATGAAACTTAATAAACAGGTTTCTATTAAAGGGTTGACAGGATTCCGTTTTCGGGTAGATTCGATGTATAGTGGATATTTTTATTATCATGAAATTTTGCAAATAGGTTGCTATTAAAAAGACAACGCCTTCTCATTTTCGGGCGGATTTGGATTTTTGGATGGGTTTAAGGTATTCTGAGCCATCTAATGGCCATTTTTATGATACAAGTAAACATCCCTTGAAGCACATCGTTTGCGGTGCAGTGGTGGGCGCATTTCAACACTCCGCGTTGCTCTTGTTTATGATACTGTCGTTGTCATTACTTTATGCTCGACCAAAATTGATCCTTTTGCCTCGGTCGAATTTTTGATTTAGTTTTTCATGAAGTGTTCCACTAGAATAAATTTTGAGCGTAATTTGCGTTCGTGAATTGACCACAAATGTTGAAGAAAAATTCATTTTAGTATCCAAATTGATTTTTTTACCACCGAAGTAAAAGGCGTCAATAGATACTACTGAAAATGATTTTAGAAAATCACCATGTTGGCCGAGAAGTTTACTTTGAGGCAATATATATTTCAAAAGATTACACCGTGTCAGAAAACGAATAAGCAGTGAAATTCACACGAGAACTAATTGCAATGGCAAATGAAGCAGAAACTAATGCGCCAACCCCCTCGAAGTGCAAATTAATGAGAGCTGGACGCTGGTGTGCGTACGTTTAGCAAATCATCCATCGTTATATGAAACAGGTACAATTAACACATCATTAGCAATTATATTGCACACCCAGTATGCACACTCCGTAATATTGACCTTATGAAAGCCTTTACTGCAGCCAAAGCGTAGCAGGGAATCGAAAGCACGGCGGAGGTATAAACAGGTAGTTTGCAGTACGTGCAAAGACGCGTGAAAAACCTCGTATGGTGGATGTGACTTTATTTAGATAATTCTAGTGTCTACTGTAGTTTCAATATACTTGTATTCATTCTCAACGTCTAATTTGGTAGGTCATTTACTGATCGCAGTCACTGGACTTCGAAAAAATATGTCAGATTGAATCTAGTGTGTATGATTTGACACTTTTAGTAGTGCTGAAATTAGTTAATGAAATAATCGTAGTGATTTCAATTATTATTTATAATTTCAAAATAACACTAAACGACCGTATTTTTTTAGATTCGGTGGCCTAGTATATGTTATATTTTTGTGCGCCATCTTGTGAGATGACTAACACTGACTGTACCCACTTCCTCGGGCGTCAATGGGTCAACTTTAGAATGCTTGCGAGGGCATTGTTTCTGCTTATGTCACAGAAGAAATAAGAAAATGAAATTCGTTGAAATTTCCACTTAATAACAACCTGAACATGGCTTCACCGAGACCCCAGATTTCGCGCCTCCAGTCTCAACGTTTAGTCAGTTGTCCAGAACAGAACAAGCGTAGTTATATATTTTAGTCTACTGGTTAGTCTACTGCTTATATATTTTTGTATGCAGTGGCGGATTTAGGGGGTGGGTGGCAAGGGGGACATGGCCCCCCTAAAATGCTCCCAGATACCACTTGGCAGCTCGAGGTGCGAATTGCTGATTAGCATATGCGCGCACCCAGGGGGCTCGATGGGGACGAATGCACAATGCATAGGCCTTGAACAAACCCTGTTTACCGTTTTTTTTAGTAATAAGGTCCACAAACCCAAAAATTTGAGACCCCTGAATCCCTACATTTTGACTGGGCGCGCTCGTGTGGCGGAATTCTGGTTGTTCCTCTGGCCTAGCCCCCCTAACTCAAAATCCTGGATCCGCCCCTGGTATGTGTGTGTGTGTGTGTGTGTGTGTGTGTGTGTGTGTGTGTGTGTGTGTGTGTGTGTGTGTGTGTGTGTGTGTGTATGTATAGTACAAACATCAACCATTAGGGATACAATTATCAATTTTCGTTTCTTAACAAGTTATTTTACTAAATGT
Organism: Phoronis australis; assembly: GCA_002633005.1. Lineage (NCBI taxonomy): Eukaryota > Metazoa > Phoronida > Phoronidae > Phoronis > Phoronis australis. The sequence goes on from NMRA01000012.1 coordinate 1,379,685, forward strand.
AAATAAGCAAATTAATCATTTTTGGAATTTTATTTTTAATGTTAAAAAGGTAGGCTTTATTATTTACAATACAAACCCGACATCTGGAGACCAAAGGGACAAATAGGAAACACTAAAGAGGCCGTCGCCAATTTAGAACATAGTAAATTCCTAAAAAGATACCATACAATAGTCCAAAGGTTCACAAATCCGCCAAATGCTGGCATTTTTAAGAAGTCCATACGCCGAAGGCAGCGCAGACGCGGACTGACAGCAGGTAGGCTGGCCTGGTCGAAGCTGCCGAAGACAGCGCAGACGCGGACTGACAGCAGATAGGCGGACCTGGTCCAAGCTGCCGAAGGCAGCGCAGACGCGGACCGACGGCAGGTAAGCGGGCCTGGTCCAAGCTGACGAAGGCAGCGCAGACGCGGACCGACGGCAGATAGGCGGGCCTGGTCGAAACTGCCGAAGGCAGCGAAGACGCCGACCGACGGCAGGTAGGAGAGCCTCGTCCAAGCTGCAGCAGGCAGCGCAGACGTGGACCGACGTAGCAGGCCTTTTAGGCGGGCCTTGGCCAAGCTCAGTGCCGAAGGCAGCGCAGACGCGGACCGGCGTAGCAAGGGGGCGGGCCTTGGCCAAGCTGCCGAAGTCGGCGCAGACGCGGACAGACGTAGCAGGTATAGGCGGGCCTCGGCCAAGCTGCCCAAAGGGAGCGCAGACGGGGACAGGCGTGGCAGGTAGGCGGGCATTGGACAAGCTGCAGAAGGCAGCGCAGAGACGGGCAGACGTACAGGTATGGGGGCCTCAGCCAAGCTGCCGTAGCCAGTGCAGACACGGACCGACGAAGCACGGGTAGGCGGACCTCGGCCAATTTGAAGCTGCCGAAGGCAGCGCAACCGCGGACTGACGTAGAAGGTATGTACAGACGGGCCTCGGCCAAGCTGCCGAAGGCAGCGCAAATGAGAGGCGGCCTGAGTACGTAGCAGGTATGGGGGCCTCGGCCCCACTAGCTGCCGAAGCCAGCGCAGACGGACGCGGACCGACGCAGCAGGTACCTAGGCGGGACTCGGCGTAGCTGCCGAAGGCATCGCAGACGCAGACCAGCGTAGCAGGTTGGCTGGCCTCAGTCGGCCAAGCTGCCGAATTAAGGCAGCGCAGACGCCGGACCCGCGTAGCATGAGGTAGGCGGGCCTCGACGGACCAAGCTGCCGAACTCGGGGCCTCGGCCAAGCTGCCGGAGGAAGAGCAGACGCGGACCGGCGTTGCAGGTAGGAGCCCCTCGATCGGCCAAGCTGCCGAAGGCAGCGCGGACGCTTACCGACGTAGCAGGTAGGCGGGGCCTCGGCCAAGCTGCCGATGGCAGCGGAGACGCCGCCGACCGACTTAGCCGGTAGGCGGGCCCCGCCAAGCTGCCGAAGGAAGCGCAGACGCCGACCGACTTAGCCGGTAGGTGGGCCTCGGCCAAGCTGTCTAAGGCAGCGCAGACGCGGACCGACGTAGCAGGTTGGCGGGCCTCGACCAAGCTGCTGATGTTACATCTGCAGAGGAATTCAGTTACTACCATTGACCATGCATTTTGTGACCTTGAACGACGTTTGGATTCATCCACTAAGCTGTGTCTTTCTTGATATATTAGGGTTTGTGTTAGTACGTTAGTGTAGTTGTTATTCGGATTAGAAAGAGTACGTGTTAAAACCAACGCAACTCTACCAGCAAGTTATAATTAACAAAGGTCCAGTGCAAGGGAATGGTAATACTTTTGATAGATGCATAGATCTATCCATTAGAATACATGGCGTCATCACGACCCAAACACTAACACTCGAGTACTGTTGTTACAGAGGAGAAGTGTAACTGCACGTATCAAGCAGACCAAAACGTTATCATTAAAAAGTTACACATCTGTATTTTTCTTCATGTAAGACACCATCTCATGGTGCGCACCCTCATGGAAGAAGCAAATTCCGGGGTTGTTTTACATTTTGACTCTGGTGTCATTTTGTGTTGGTGGTCCTGCGACATCTTTGATTCACTGACAGTGCATGGTGGCGAGGTCAGGGTCCTGCTTGTTAAGGTACTGTACTACCCCAGATAAAACGTTTACATTTCCCCTAACTTTGTAGGTTGATATCTCAGAAATAGATGCTCAAATTAATGTAAAATTTCAAATACTCTGATTTACATATCGTTCACGAAATGAATATGAAATGATTATAGTTTAGAACATTAACAGTGTTTCTGAGATCACTTCTGGAACATTTTCATTAAATGAATTTTGACCCTGTTATTAATACCGTTGTCTTACAATCAATATTCCTTTGTTCATTGGAAACATGTTATCGTTTTAAGAGATCGGGTCTTTAAACCAGGTGTGAAACAGTGTACATGAATAAAGACAGATGCCTGAATGACTAGCGAGTAGAAATTTCACTTCGCTTTTCCAACTCAATGAGCAAGTGTTCAGTCTTATTTTGATGGGTCATACGAGTACACACATGTCTAGTCGAAACTGGTAACTTCCAGCTTGTTACAGCTGAACGGCACCATACCTTTTGACTCTGTTGTTATTCGTGTTAGTTGTCTTGCAGCACCTGTCGTATACTGCGCCACTGCTCGCGACGTGAGGACCGAATGTTAATGGTATACTGGTCAGCCAAAGTCCAGTAGTTCGATGAATTGCTAATTCGGTAAAAAATCTACAATAAGGTTGAAATGAAGTCAAGCCTTTTTGAGAAGCGATAAAACCTATAGCACCTCAATTGACATCCACAAGTGAGAAAGATTGAGTGTCGAATGTTTGAAATCATGGTCTTCATGGTTGCGAAGGTTTGCAAGTTCACAAATCCATAAATCCGAAGATCCACACAAGTACGAAAATCAATTAGTCCGAAAGATGAAAGTACGAACTTTCATTACGTAAAATTTTCAAATACTCTGATTTACGCATCGGTCACGAAACGAAAATGAAATGATTATAGTTTAGAACATTACAGATCACCTACAGAACATTTTCGTCAAATGAATTTCGACCTTGTTATTAATATCGTTGTCTTACAATCAATATTACTTTGTTTTTTGCAAACATTTTATTGTTTTTAAGAGATAGGGCCTTTAAACCAGGTGTGAAACAGTGTACATGAATAAAGACAGATGCCCGAATGACTGGCGAGTAGGATTTTCACTTCGCTTTTCCAAATCAAGCAAGTGTTCAGTCATATTTTGATGGCTCATAAGAGTGCACACATGTAGTCGAAACCGGTAACTTCCGGCTTGTTACAGCTGAACAGCACCATACCTTTTAAGTCTGCTGTTATTCGTGTTCAGTGGTCCTGCAGCACTTTTCGTATACTGCCAGTGCTCGCGACGACGTCAAGTACCGCATGTTAATGGTGTACTAGTCATCCAAATTCCAGTGGTTCGACGCATGGCCAACTCGGTAAAAAATCTACAATAAGTCAAGCCTTTAGAAGTGATAAAACCCATAGCACCTGAACTGGCAACTACAAGTGAGAAAGTGTGAGGGCTGAAGTTATGAAATCACGGTCTTCGTGGTTGCAAAGGGTTGCAAGTCCAGAAGAATTGTTAGTTGTAAACTTGCGCGCACCCAGCCTTTAATATGGGAAGGGGGGGGGGGGGGGGNGGGGCTCGAAATTTTAACGATGCGCACCTTTTGCTAACAAAAAAGCGGCAGGACTAAAAAACAAAAAAACGGGTACCACCTTCAGGACTGTGAACTGTGCGTCTGCGTCTTTTCGGGTGGACTTATCTCGTTTTCTGGGAATTTTTGTTTCTCTGTGACTAAGATGCTGTGAAGTATCCCATATGGTCAAATTTGGCTAACTTTGGAACGTCTTGGTCAGCGTATAAATAGTTACTTCCCGTGTGGGTACTGTTTTCAAAAACACTGTTTTAAAACGTTCCACTTTTGCATGATATTTTGCTGAGAATTCTGTAACAGTGGCGTTTTTGAACATTTATATAGTGAAATAAAAATTTGATCACCTGTTGCTCAATGTAGCTTTCTTTTTCAATTTTACTAATAGGACACGGTCACGTGACCAAATTAATAGCAGGGTTGGTAAAAAGTAAAAAAAAAAAGAAATTCCACAGACTTTCCACTTTCAGAAAATAGGCCTATACCGTACTTTTACAGATTGAGCTAGGAAAATCTCCGCGTCCGTTTTCAGTCTAGCTGCTTATTATGCAGTATAAGTTCCTACATAACCTTAATGGTTCACTAAGGCCTAACCTGGCTCCCAGTGCTCACACTCGCAGAGATCACTAATCTATATAGTGTCTGTGCAGGAGACAGTCACTAGGCCTTGTTTACTGAAGAAGGACTATGAGTGATCGAAGTTTTGAAGTTCGCCTTGGACGGTGCAGATCCTGGGTACACACACCGCTGGGAACACGTCATCGGAATCAACAGTGATGAACGTATCTTTCTTCTTTTAATGAACATTTTGATTTACAAATTTAAAATTAGTGTTTGAATGGCGTGCAGCGCCAATGTCCTTTTCATGTCTGCTATTTAGTTACATTGATCTCTCACAGAGGGCGCAACAATAAAAACTGACAAACAGACAGACATAAAAGAAGGAAGCCGACAGGACCTTAGTGCTTAGCAGCAAAAAGAACTTGCTATAAAATGCTTATCAAAGTAAAGGTAAACGTCAAACCTCAACTTGTTTACAACTTAAAGCATCCCTATTTCTTAGATGCTCACTTAACGATATCCTTCGAATTCGAATGTGAAGTGTTTCAAGAGAGAATCTGATAGAGATTCAGTTTGTGACCAAAAAATAAAAATCCAACAAATGACTGTTCTCGCATACTTTCGCAGGTGGAACCCTCGACGATATACTACAAGAGGGCTGATTAAAGGTGTCTATGGGTTGAATGACAGAGACGTCCTTGTTGTCGTGTCAAAACTGTCATTGAAAATGAAAATCAAGTATTATTATTCGTCACTAAAGGCCATTCCCATACAGTTAACTCCAAAGTTGATGTTAGCTGTAGTTAACCTTACTGTTTACTGTAGTTAACCGCTAAGTGTTGCCATCAGTTTCGGCGTTGTTCAAAAAACTATAGATCACATATTACAAGGTACCGCTAATCGGTCTCGTGCCTTGCTGTCAAGCCTGTCAAGGAAGTCTCCACAAATGGAAACTAGAACATCAACTTCAGGAGCCAACAGTTGCCACGTTGAGTTGATGATGTTTTACTATAAGATGACATATTGAAAAACTTGACTCTTGAGTAGGCTAACAGCTGATCTGAACAAAGGCGGTATGGCGCATGGCGGATACTCGTTTTGCCACCTTCAGTCATTTTTAATGTAAAGAATCCAGTGCAAATACCTAGGTTTTACATTGAAGAGACTACCAAGATTTAAAAAATATTAATATTGCCAATGAGTTAGTAAATGAAGGAACACTTCGGAAAAGAAACCGCGATTGTCAGAGTATTTGTTCTAGTCAAGATTTATTGGAAAATTTACCAAAAATTGTTTCGTGGCATGTACACAGTACAAACCCTGCTAGTAATTGACTAAAATTTTCTTGATCTTTAGTTTTGTGGGGAAATTTGACTTAATGTGAGCTAAATAAGTGAAGAATTACTGTACTGATGGTTTAGCTAGGGCATCTCGTAATTTGCCAAAAAGTTTCCAGCGTGCACGAAATATTAGGATGTGTGATGGCCTGTGGTTGTCAAGGCTTTTATTGTGTGGCATGTAAAGTCTGCTAATGGTGCTTTTTTCAAGTTCATTTGAGAAGCCTTTGAAACTGAAAACATTGAGTTCGGGTAATCAAAACTGAATTTTGATTCACCATCAGATAATTTCTCTTTGTATTTTCATGTGCTGTTTCTTTTTCTGGTTTCATCTATTGGTGATGACAGACACTAACAGGAAAGGAGGTAAGATACTTGCATTGTTACTCGCGATGGTTTTGTAAGGTCCCATGCACCGCTTGTGAAGCTGAATTTGATTCTTATGGAGTAAATCAAGTTAGGGTTAGGTGAATCTGACTGTTGAAGTGGTCAGCATACTTCATTCTGTTCATGGTGTTACCATGTGGATAGGAATAATAACTTGCTGTATTAAATTACCAAAACAAAGGGTTCTACCTCAGAACATGAAGTAAAACAATAGTTTTTGAAGATGGTGCTGCACAGGGCTTCAGTTTCAATGAATTTTTGAAAACTTACAGATATCTACAAAATTTTGGTATTTTTCGAATATTTGATTATAAATTGCCGAAATTATATAACTTTAATTGACTGAAGCAATACAAAGTAGAGATTGTGATTGAAATGGCTTTTACGGTAAAATTGCTCTCATTTCATACAAAACTGATCGCCAAATTGTCCGTCTTTACTGTTTGAAATTCTGAAATTGTTATCCATGCCCGCTGACATTCAAAAATCTATTACTGTACAGCTTGGTACAGAACATGAAAATTGTATTGCAATACTGGTACTTATATTCTTTATTGTTGAAGCAAAACTTTACAAGCCTCCAGCAGATGTAGGGAGAAAATGACATAACCCTATTGTTTACAATCTGTTTACAAACCAAGTCAGATGCTTTGAACTTAATTTCCTCAAAATTTCTGTTGACAGTACCTCCTCACAATGTGACAATTTTAGCCAATGCTCGATTTTTCCTTTTCAGATAGAGATAGACATTGAGCCGTCAGACAAGGTAAGTGTGGTCCGTGTCGCAGTGTTTGTAGTCAACTGGCAATGAGATACCCTTGTCCATTTTCGCTGATGCCTGTACTATGACACGGCTGAAATTTACCGTGGTGACAAGCAAACTTCACTAGCCTGGTCTGAAGCAATAGTGAGCTGTCAGTTCTTATCAAGGCCAGAAGTCATTTTGTTATCTGAAAAAGGAACAATAATGAGGCCGATTTTATAGTGGTACCTGTCCTAAATTAAAAGTTTTCCACAGAAGGCATGGGTTTGTTGCCCCTTTTATTGGTTGCAAAATACAAGTACATATTAAGCTAAGTTATGTTTGTGCAGAGAACCACTGTGCGTGTTCTGTGTTACTGTGAACCCTGAACAGGATTAAATGTGACATAACTCGATCGCATTTATTGGTGAGATGTTGCCGATTAATTTTTTACGAAGCCTAACTTTATCGTCACACTTTCTCTGGGTCTCTTGTAGGTGGAGCGGATAAAGGAGCGAGTAGAGGAGAAAGAGGGGATCCCACCCCCTCAACAGAGACTCATCTTTAGTGGGAAGCAAATGTGAGTACTGCAGATCAGATGGTGGTAAGCGACCTAGTTTGAAAGTCTGTGGCTTTGAAAATGACTAAAATAGAATGAACTGGGACTTTTAAAGACATACGCAGTGCCATACTTGTAATTGGTTCGTGTTTTATAGTGGAGCCCTTTGTTTTGATTCTGTTGTACTCTAGTCTGGTTGTACACGACCTGATATTCTTTATTACACGTGATAGCACAATGTTGCTAAGTGGGATAATTCAACGCTGATAACTTCATCTATCGCAGTTTGAACTTTGTAATATTGGCTTGACCTAATTAGCACATGGTCTTTAAATCTCTACATATGTGTTGGTGTTCAGTAGCAGGTGGGTGGTGCTGTACAAGATAAACATAATGAGACAAAATACCATTACCCTGTCATGACCACGAATTCTGTCAACAGTAAAAATGTCTGGTAAGGGCTATTTCAGCAAAATCTGCATGGGGGGGGGGGTGGGACGGCAGTTGAAATAAAAATTTATGGGCGGTGGTTCTTGTAAGAAGTAAAGCATTAAAACTTGGTGGTATTTTTTGACCTGTAAATGTTGACAGGTGGGTATTTTCAGCCAAACACATCTCAAAAGAAATCAAAACTCAACAAAAATTCACTTAGCAGATAATACCCTACATATCCCAAAACAAAAAACAAGCCCATGTTGCTAGTGTACAGAGTTCAATATGTACACTGTGCCATTAATCAAGTCATGGGCAACTTGATTACAAGCACATATTGTACTGCAGTCATATTAGAATGAAAATTACTGCAACACCAAACTGGTGTTAACAAATATAAGATTGATGATTTTTAAATAAAAAGTATGAGGAGTCAGATAGACAAGTTCCAATATTCACTTGACATAGCAGTCCAACAGCATTTGTGGAGACAGTTTGAGATTCATAGATCCATGAAATTGAAAAATCTTATTGAAATTACAGACATGTGGTGGACAGAGACACCTGGTGGCTGCCAAAAGTATTGCTCACAGGTGTCTTTGAAAAGCAAGTAACTGACACGAGTTGTGATCTCACATGGAATTTTTCTGCACCCACAAAAACTTTGTGGTCGATTGGTCTGTCATTATCATTTCTTGTCTCAAGAACCACTTGGCTGATCATGATGAAAGTTGGTATAGAGGTATTTGGTGGGGATGCGCCAGCACCAGTGGATTTTCGGGCGGATTTGGCAACCTTGGTACCCCCTGTTTGCCGCTTTTAGTTTTTGACAAGCCATTCCTTGTGTGTTGATTATTTCAAAAACTGCTCAACAGATCAGGATGAAATTCGGAACAGAAGTATATGGCAAGAATGTGCCGGCGCCAGTCAATTTTGGATGTATTCAAGTACTGTGGATCCCCGTTAGTTTTCGACTGCTCAAGTCATTACTTGTCCGTCGATTATCTTGAAACCGCTTAACGGATCCTGATGACCTTTGGCAGAGATAGACGGCTGGCATGCACCAGCACCAATTGATATTCGGACAGATTTGGTTACCGTAGCATCCCCTGTTGGCCATTTTATTTTTTAACGAGACCGGTTGATTATCTCAAAAACTGCATTTTATATTTCAACCTAACTAAAAATTATGGGTCGTGGGTTGGAGAAAGAAAAGGAAAATATGGACGGTGGATAAGAAATGAAAGTGCCTTTCCCCCTCCCATACATGTTTTACTGGAACAGCCCTAATAAGTATTAGGTCGGGAAAATTCTAATTACGGAATGGCTTAGCCACCTCACTAACTTGCCTGTTAATTCACCTTCATTCTCAGTCATCAGGGGAGACTACTCCAACGATGAACTCGCCTTCTTCCTAGCACTTATAATGGGGATTACTTTGTCTCATTACTTTTGGCTTGTAGTGTTAAAGTAGTCTTGGGTGAATTGATAAACTCGTGTATTTGAGTGTTGTTCCTTCTAAAGGGCTTTCCATGTTGTAGGAATGATGACAAGACGGCTGCTGATTATAAAGTGCATGGCGGTTCAGTGCTGCATTTAGTCCTGGCATTACGAGGAGGTGTATGAGCATCTAGTGAGGACAGTAAACTCAGTAGTGTTTCACATTTGTAATGTGAATCATTGAAATGTGAAGCACTGTGTTGGAAGTGGGTAGCTGCCATGGCACTCACAGTACATTGTAGTCATTTTCTATCGACACATACGAGATTTTCGTTGAAGTAGACAGGTTGCTTCAAAAGGTTGAAGTCCTTTCGATTCATGTTTTGGTCTGTAATATGTGCCTGTGTCTGACAACTATTGTTTTGTTTATGTATGGAGAAAAATAGAAATACAAATACAAAAATGGCTAGTTTTGAGTTCCTATCACATAAAGAAGAGGCTAAACTCACACAGTTACAACCGAGAGCCATGTTAAACAAATAAAAGGTGGCGCTAAAGGTCAGCTTCTCTCCATTTGAATACTTGGAGAACTGCAATATAGGGTCTTTGTGGTACTTCTTGAAGGGCATTCTTTCACTCATCCATTTAATTTGAACCTGTGTATAGGGGTGCATTCTGTAGATGAACAAGTTTCTTGTAAGAAAACCAAGATCACATTAGTGTTTTTAGTGTTTCAGGAAAATTCTCACTACCTTAGAAGCGTAGACTAGCAAAATGGCCTCCGACAGATGTGATTGTTGAGGTTGTAATGTTGAATTATCGGAGAGGATGCTATGCATGAAATTGGAATCTTGCTTAATCTCAAGATCGCTTATGCGTGAACTTGGAATACCCTCGGAAACTTGATAAGTTCACTCAAATAATCATGTTCACATTGACAAAAATTTGCATTGCACTAAATCAGATAGAGTATACCAATCTTTTTCAACTATTAACGATCTTATCATCACCAAAACATAATTGATTTAAACATTCACATAAACCTCAGATTATTTCGCACAAGTTACGGTAAAGAAGAAAATGGGTGATCAGGAAACCAATAATTGCAAAAATTCTTTACACTGACCAAAAAAATTCATATGATTGCCCAAATGAATATTCAGTTCGCGATCTTGAGATTAAGCAGGATTCTTAGTTCACGCACAGCAGATTTGTCACTGCGTCTAGTAAGTATCTTGCGCTTCACAGCACGCACCAATGTTAATGATTGCTGCACCACTGGCCATTCTGTAGGCAAGCTTTTGGTTGAATGCCTATCAGGCCAAAGATAAGAATATGACTAATGGCTACCTGGGTGCCCTGTGTATATAAAGAACATGCCTACCTGGGTGCCCTGTGTATAGAAAGACAACATAATCTAACCAGTTCATAGCATTTATTTCAAATAACTTTGATAAATATCTTACATACCTCCAACGCCCAACCATGTTTGCCATATGAATTATCAGAAGCCTAAAACAATGTAAATGGCAGATTGAACAGAACTGACTACTGTACAGTCCTGTTGCAGAGACAGTGAATTATGTCTTGCGAACGCAACGGTACTTCTAAAATTACAGATGCTTTCGTAAAAAGCTTTTCTAGTAAAAGACTAAAAATTTCAACATCACTTCTGAAAAGTTTTAAAATCCGAACTTCAGTGTTGAAATGTCAACTGTATATGCCATTGAATTCAACTGTGGGGAAGCAGACCAGCGTTTCATGGAAGGATAACGTATAACATGATTAAATCACACACGGTTTTCTGCTGGAACAATAATGATTTTGAAACGCAACAGACTCAAACAGCTCACTTGGTTCAGGTCAACAGATACGGCTTTGAATGATATGCACTAAATTACGCCAAAAATGAAAAGTGCACGTAGACATTGGCATTTTATGAAACCCACTTTCTAAATTGATCAATTGGTATTTTGTCAACTTGTGACTATTTTTGCGTCCCCGCTTAAAATTCAATAGGGTCAAACATAATTTCAGGCCTGTGTGTGTTTATTCTCAAGTGCAAATGCATATGCCGATTATTTAAAAAGTAATTAATATTTTATGAAAATAAGCCATACCACTGCACCACTTTAGGGGACTTGAGCTTATTTTCTTATTTCAGAAAAAAGTAATAACTTAAAGCTACATTACGCTTTGTTCTACAGGTTTTTAAAAAACAAAAAATCAATTTAGGCCGAGGCTTTTACTCTCCAAAAATAAGTCTCGGAACATTTTATTTCCTTCAGCAACAAGAACATGCAAACCATCAGCAACCCAAGAAAATGCTTCGTTTATTGGGGAATGTATTGCCAGAGTCTTGTGTTGCCAGCTCATTTGGAAACAATTGAAGCTTGGATGTACGTGGTACTGTTTTTAACCTCTTAAGTCCTTGGTTAAAAACTCAGCATTGGCAGTTAAATGTGCAAAATGCAGCTAAAAAGGGCACACCACAAAACACGTTTCTCAAAAGAATGTAGTGACCAGAAATGATTTACAGGAACCATAAGGGGTAGCTAATGAATGGTACACATTATGTCAGATCTTCAATATATTCGAACGGAGTTCCATGACACGGGTGTTATAGTTTATAGTTCATGCAGATCTTTAAATAACAATATAAGCCAGATGTTGCCTGCTCAAATAAAATCTCTGTCCACTTGGATCTGACGTGTGAGGTACCCCCGACTAGTTCGAGGTACCCGAAGTCACTGGGTGTGGGTAGATATTTTAAAATAATTTCCGATACTAAAGACAAGATACTACCACAACAGAATGGTCCTGTTTAACTATTATAGTTGATCATTGTGCACAATTAGAGCAGTTTTGCTGCACCAGCTGCAAACAATATCACTAATCTCTTTTCATTACATTTACCTAAAAAAATTTCATTCATCAATGACACAGCAGCATTGTCTTGTACACAGAGCTATAAAAGTAAATATTAACACGTTTAAATAAATACCCATTCCCAGAAGCATACTAAACGTCCTAACACATGAGTTGTAGAAGGATGATACTTGATGAGCAATGGTCAAGGTGACTCCAAATGGACATCTAACAATATATTGATGCATATTCAAGTGCCACAAGTAAACTCATTACATACAGTTTATGACAAAAGTACGGTAAAAAGTCACAAATTTCGGACAGCAATAACTGCCAAAAATGCCATGTTACCAGTGCACTCTCAAGGTTACACATTGTGAGTGACCAGAAGTTTTCGAAATTTTGTGAGATGGTAGATATCATACAAAACATGAACACTGTAAAGCATTAATTGTGTGCACTTTATCTTATAAGATAACAACAGCTGTCGGCCATATCGTGTCCTAAATTGATGAGGTTTTACCGTAATCGGACAAAATACCATTTCCCCATCATTAGATTAATAACTTAACAATTCACAAGATGGAGAACCATGTATTCAATAACAATCAGAAAATCCAAGTGCGTAACAACGGCAACCATGGTGATGTCGATATTCCTTACAACGTAGAAATGTTCATTTCTCGGAAGATAGACGTTCAAGAGCTAGAGGCACACGTTAAACTGTAGCATTGGAATCCAGATTCGTTTCTATGAGGTGGTTGCTTATGACAACAGTGTTCGCAGTGACTATTTCAACAAACTTTGCCATACCTGAGTAGCACTGAAAAGAAGAAGTTGAGGCATAGGCTGACTATGGGTTATGACACATCAAATACTACTTACTCTCACAACACAATGTTAAAATATGGCATAAAGAGACTCATGAACATCAATAGGAAACATTTGACAAACATGAAAGCATCTTTCACTCTACTCAATTTCTAATTCTTTAGTGCAATACCGCAAGAATTGACACAGGAGAAAAGGAATTTCTTTCATTCATGGATATTTTTGAGACATTGCGCATTTTCTCATTGTTTGATTATCACTCAGTACAGCTATGGTAATTTGATGGTATGATAGTCACAGAGAATTTATAAGAGCAACGCAGAGCGTTGAAATATGCCCACGACTGCACCGCAAATGGTGTTGCTTCTAGGGGTGATTATTCGTATCAATAAAAAATGGCCATTAGATGGCACAGAATATACTGTCGTCTCACAAAACAATTTGCCGAATTTTATGAAAACCCATCAAAGAAGTAAAAGATACAAAAGCAAACCTAAAAAAACAAACTGCTTTTAGGAAAATCGTCAGCGGTCCTCTTCACATTAGGCACGTATACGACAATACGCGTATATGCCAATTTTCACAATCATCCTTAGAGAGGTTTGGTTGACAGAGGGGCAGCCATGAAAAAACAGTTAAAATGGCCACTAGGTGGTGCAAAATATCTTGAACCCACCTTAAAACGGAAAGATAGCGTCATCTCACTAATAGATACCAGTTTGCCAAATTTAATGAAAATCTGTTGAGGAGCTTTGAAGATACAGAGGTAAACCTAGTCAGATCCATCAGAAACTTCACTCATGCTGTCCCATCCATGAAAGGATTATTACATGTTCAAAATTTCATGAATATATATCAAGGGGTTTTGGAGACAGAGCAGCGGATGCTGGGCAGACGGACATGGATGACGGGATAATGGAACCACATGCAAATGTGTGGGTGCATACAAAACACTGGGAAATCTCACTGCATTAAGTCTCCATGCAAGAGCACAGACTTCACAACTATTCTATCACCATCTAGAGACAAGGCCTACTAGATCATGTCCTTGCTACATTGGAAAATGACTATTGGTTTTCTAGCACATGTTGCAGCTCTGTGGCGACATCCAGCTACATACTGGTTTCTGGTTCTTCACAAGTACAATGGGCATATTTCAGGAATGCAACTTTTGTAGTGCATAGGGACCTGCTCAAAGTGAAACGGTGGTAATAAGTCAACAGGAGATCACCAACTTCAAACTAGAATAAATAACATTGCGACAGCGAATCTAGCAGCAGAAGTGATTGGTGACCTCAGCTCAACCTTTTACACAATCGTACAAAATAAGGAACACTAACTCGCCGCATAAAAACCCTAAGAAAGAATCCATGTCACCACTCCCACATAACGAGTTGCTACTACTTCCTGTACAAGTCTCCTATTTAGCAAACAGCAGACATCTCTTACTTCTGGATTATAAACTGTATGCACATCTTAGGACAAAATACAAGTTCAAATAAATCAATACATGGTTCACGCAGATGCCTATGAAAAAAACATGACAATGGAGATCTTGAAATTTTTGTATTGTAGTTAAAAACAATGCTGCCATTTAGATGACAATTTTTATCTACATTATAGAACTCCATGAGATGGTAAAATTCATTGTTAGTGACTCATTCAGACAATACATTCAAACAGAAATGATTTAGAAATTGCATTGAGTAGATAAGAGAAATCAGCACAGTTCTGATATTGAGTCGTTTTTTTCTTCATAGCAATAATCATACACGTGTATGTAGGGGAACCAGGGGACCCCCCCGACTTCCCTGTGCTGTTTTTAGGGTCTACGTGGACATTTTTGTATGAAAATTGTGGTTGAGCCCTCCATGGACACCCAGATCTGACAGTGAAACAGTGGAGCCCGCTTAACGTCCTACCCTCGGTTCCAACGGAAATTATGATAATAAGCAGGATATTTCATCAACTGGGGCTTGACATGGCGGTGATCAGAACCACTCTTATACACTAAAAATGATAAGAGAAGAGTCACAGAGTAAGACTGATAAACAGGAAATGACTGATTTTTATCCCCAGCACTGAGATCCGATAAGGCGAAATAGACCAGTTTGTAGACAGAAGCTAAAGTAAACATGCCAATAAGTGGGTGAAAATCAATTTATCTGATTTTTAATGACAATATCCAGCAATATAACAACAAATTATTATATTATGCAGGCTATTACTAATACAATGGGAAATGATTTTTTGTCATTTCAAGACAATAACTAGGACATTCCATTATCCCGTCAGATATTCAGTAATAGGATGAAATTCTGTGTGGTGATTTTCACATGGGGTTGCAAACACTATCTCACCTGTTCTTCCAGTGTCTCATCACCTTCACACAGTTTTATGAGGAAGTCCTTTCTGTATGGGACAGCACGTGAAACCAACTAAGCATAAAAGAATACATTAGACAGAATATACAACACATGAAAACATACAATTTACCCAGAGCCACTGAAAATGACATGTAACTTCTTTGCATAGAAAGGATACATAGGATATCAGAAAAAAGCACTGGCACTATTAGAATTACCACCATCATTCTTCTAATCACTACCACCATCACCGTTGATATTCTAATTACTATAACTACCTACTGTTAAGATTGCTGTTATCATTCAGCAAGCCACATTTATATGCTGTTCACACAAAGTCCCAAAATGCCAAATGCTTTTGTCAGCAATTTCACTCACATTCATTTGATACAATGGTCAATATTTGCCACTGTATATATAAGTAGAGCATGAGAAACATTTTTGGTGCCAAATGGGACCTTCCTCTTTACTAAAGGAATTTTAAGGAACTGGAACTGTCTTTCAATAGCCTAAAACCATACAGCCATATACAGTAAAGATTAATTTTCTTTCCTCCACTGTGACCAGTCACCACTAACTTCATTGCATGCTGTATTCAAACGATGAATTGGCGAATTCTAAAATTTTTTAGACATATCAAACCTCCTTGCCACTTCTTTAAAACTTGGAGGAAACTCGTTTCCAGGCAACACACTTTTTAACCAATCATATCAATCTTACTATGAAAGTCAGAACGATTGAACATTTTCACGGCATCCTGCTTTCACTGCACTAAAACTCAGAGTGAAGTTTCCCCTTGGCTAGTTTCCAAAGCGAAATGCTGCACGTTATTGTTAAATGCATGCGTTATGAAACTTCTGTGATATGTAATTTCTGTTCACTGTAAATAGATCATGTGCCGCAAAACAGTCATCATAGATAATCTATGATTGTCATTCTGCTTTTCATTGTTGCAGGTAAGTATACTTTTATTACTTTATATACCATATTGATGTAATTTTAAACATTTATATGAATATCAACTACAAATGACGGACAACATAGCTGTGGTAAACTCTGAGCACTAAACCATGGTTGACATGTTGTACGTAAAGTTATGTTACACAAAGGATATGAAATTCTGAGCTCGTTCAAGCTGTCTCAAGAATAGACAAGTTGTCGTGAAATTCTGAGCTCATTCAAGCTGTCTCAAGAATAGACAAGTTGTCGTGTCTTGGGGAATTACTGATACAAAAATTGCCACAGTTTATAAACACTACACTATGGCCAAAAAGCATATGGTCTTTGTTTTTTTTTTCAAATTGAGTTGGTGGTACAGTATTTTTTAATTCCTCAGTTTACAAAAGCCGATTATGCACCAGAGACAAGCAAAAATGACATGAGATTTGTTTTTTACTCATGGCATTTCAAACCCGATCTACCCTTGCTTGTGTGCTTTTGTGCAGGTTTTCAAAATAAAAAATATTAGACCATGGCTAAAATTGATGTGAGCGGGCATTTCTTCAGTCACTCAGCGCAGGTCTGAAAATGACTAGAACCAACTGATCTATGCTTTTTCTTGGCCTTTACATCATGTACTCACTGAAAACACTTTCTGTGTGATCCACGTGTGATACTTTTTCAGTGTACTATCATATGCTTTCTGTACTAGGCTACATATATTCTCCTTCTTCTCGCCACTTGTCCAGTCTTCATGGAGATATTTGAGAAATAGGCATACAAACTCTAAAGCTCTGTAAATAATTACGAGTCACAGTATCAACTAGTTAAAGAAATTTTAAACCAAATTAAAACATGGGGGATATTTTATTTTACACTGTTGATGAGAAAGAGAGGGAAAGGGAGAGGAAAATGGGAGTTAACACTTTATTTAACTCGTCTGTCAATAAACATATAAAAACAGTATTTTAAACAAGAAGTTTGACTATAAAGAGTTACAAAAACACATATTACTTATTACTTCTTATGTAATTGTGCTTGAAATTTCAATAAATATGAAAATATGTCAAAATCTCATGAAACGATAAGGTGTAATAGAAAAGTTGTTTTTCTCCTTTTTTTCATAAAACATTCCTATTACTGTATTAATGCTTTTCTAACATAAATACCTTGCCGTGGGTCAACAGATTAGTATTACTGTACTAATTCTTTTCCTTTATAAATACACTCCCGTGGGTCAACACATTCGTATTATTGTACTAATGTTTTTCCTGTATAAATAAGTTCCTTTGTGTCAACAGACCCATGGCGATGTTTTTTTAAAGCGGTCCCTGGATGCCTAGGTATTGTTATTAATTGGTTTATATTTAGAATTTGCAGTGGTGCCCCCTTTCCAGCTCTGATATGTGCAATAAAGTCGCCCATCTTCCCACCCCAATGTACCTACACAATAATGATCACCAAGGCCAAATATAGCATAACTGGTTCTTGCCTGAACTTGACTCATTTTGAAACCTGCGACTCAAAGCTGATATCAGGTGGCACATAAAAAAATCCTGATCCATTTGGAGATGGTGATCAAAAAAAAGAAGGATTTGACTGATTTCAGGTGGTATCAGCTGACCATTTCTTTTTGAAAATAAGAACAACTATTAAAAAAGTACTCTATCACAAGACACATCAATTTTGAAACAAAAAACACAGATAAGAACCAATTATACTATTTTTGCTCAACAGGTGATATCTAACTGATATTTGTACCTCTTTAACCATAGACAGGCAAGGGCCACGTCTGATGGCTTCTCAGCTTTCATTCCCTTGTCAAATTCATCTTCCAACAAGCCACTGATGGTCCGACACTTCTCTGGATTAGACGCATGCTTTTTTAATAACGTCTGAAATAATTAATAAATTAGGAATAGTAGTTTTACTAACAACTAGGATTGAAAAGATTGGACTCTAGATATCGCAACTGTCAATAACTGAAATAACAATTTCAAAGATTCGCTTTTAGACTCAAATTCTATAAAACGCACAAATTTGTTTAGGAAAGAAATCAAAGAAAGAAGACTTCACCATTTTGATAAACAATGTTACTTGTTCAATTCATGAAAACTGGAAACATGAAAGCTAGCAAAGTACACAAAAGTCAACAACATTTTACAATTGCTTCAGTTACCATCGATCACCAGAGTGACCTACATACCTGTACATTTCCACCAATGTCTTTCTTGACAGGAATGTATGCCTTGCCTAATTTGTCTGGAAGGGATAATTGAAACTGAACAAATAATCTAAATGTTTTAATGTTCTTGTTCAATTCAAAGGTTATTAACACGCATGCGACAACTGAGAGGAAACTACTTTGACCAATAACACACTTGTATTTTACCACTTTCAGAATCATTCAAACTTCCTTGTTTGAACAGAGCCACAGGTCAAAAGTCTAGTGCCATAACCCATTGCGATTGCGAGAAGGAACTGAGAACTTTTACGGGGCTCATTAGCTCCTCATCAGTGAGACCTTACTATGTATTAGCTTAGGATGATCATCACTACACAGACAGACTGACTAGAAAATGTTTTCAGTCATCGAGATTTGTTTGTCAGGTCCAGTTGCGTGGAGCAGTGCAATGAACATGGCTTTTATACACAGTAATAAAACACTGGCTAAAATAAATTGATATATTGCGGACTAGAACTGGTGATTTCTTAACTGTTTGGCTTCTGAAATTAAATCCCTCAAAGAAAGTTAAGAATCGTTTTTACCCAAAGACATAAAATAAAAATTAGCTAAAATACAAGCGCTGGGTTTCGGTTCTCTGGTAGAGCTGTTGATGAATGGTTTTAGTAATTCTTTGAACCATATATACAAAATTGGTCTGCGAGCAGTGATGATGGACAAAAGTGCACAAGAATGCATGTTTAACAATGGACTAGATTGATACCTGGACTAACCTCATTTAGGAAACTTTTGTCCGATGGTTTTTGTAATGATCCACCAGTAGGCCCACCGAGACTCAGCATGTGAGCCCACTTGAGACTCAGTGTGTGAGCCAATTAAAGTGTCCAAACTGAATGGTTGAGCTCTTTAGAAAAGCTTTATTGGAAAGTATGTCACACCGGAAAGTCATGTGATACAACACCACGCATAGATGCTAATTACACATGAGTAGTAGTAGTAGTCAAACAGATTATTGTTGGTGATGAGTTGAGCAAGATTGTGAGCAGTATACTAGATGCGAATTCTCACACAAACAATCTACCGTATATACTGCCGGCATTCTATTGACAATTGATTGACAAGTGGAGACACTGACAATAGACTTGAAGGAGTTTCTACATCAGTTTTACAGGTTTGAGCTAGACAATACCACCATCTCAACTGGCCCCAGTAGCGATGGTTCTCATCCCATAGGCTTTCCATACACCGAACATTTTTCTGTGAATTATGGAGACCATTAATGTCTAACTCTTTGATGATCGAACAAATACTACCGCATTCAGATATATCCCCAGGCATGAGCAGTGTAAAAATGGCTAGTTGCAGATTTGGGCAACTGAACGAAGAACTGTTTGAAAAAAAGTTTGATGGTGGGAGTATTTGTTTGAACTATGGGAAGAGTTAGACATCAACGGCCTCCAAAGGCGTTTCTCAATGCGCAAAAGGTATTTTAATAGAAACATAACTTCTGTGGTTTAATCAGTATGAGGCATTAGTTGCCGAAAAGCTGGAGGACCTATGGGATGGCCATCGTCTTTACTTGGGCAGCTTGATACGGTGGTACTACCTGTCTATGGTGCAAGCCTTAAATTCATGGAAAATTTTGAAGGACCATTCATAACCATATAGATCTGCTAACATCAGTCAAACGAAAGTGTCACCCTTCTATTCAACTGAAAATACCCACATCTCTGAATGTCCACTGTAGACAATGCGTTACAAGTGTAACTGCGACATCATGCCTTATGCCCAAGTTATGGCTTAGACCTTGTATTGTACATTCACGCCGTTCGTTATCTACATTGACACTGGTCAGATAAAGCAGTCCCTGATTTTTAGAAGCAGTTTCATCCACTGAATAACTGGCCTGTCATACTGGCCTGTTATTCAGTGATTGCCTGGTCCTCAAAATCAGTGCCATCTACATTAGTGACCGTCATTAACATTTAACATATATCTCACCGAACATTGGTAGTAGCTGGTTGCAGGCGACCAGGAATGGTTCGGTGAAAACTTGATCGTTCTCGGGAAGGTCAAACATCGGGGTGTATTTATCCCAAAAAGTCATCTTAGATCTTAGTGTCTATGCTTAAAGGCTATATACAAACAGCACAAATTCATACAACCCGTATGTCGATCACTCAACTCTCAAGCACCTGCTGACAACACTGAGAAGGGCGCCCACTGTCGGAAAGATTGGGAAGCAACATTCTGCTGAAGACGTAAAGTTTATTAATGACATAAGGTATTTCAGATTAAGCTTCAGTTGTGAGACTTCCAGTAACATAGTTTTCTGAGTTAACTACTGAGTGAACGGCAATAAAACATGTAAATATCTATGTTATTTTGTAGCTTCCGGCTTCCGGGGAACACAGCTGACATTTTGAGCAGGAAATTTCCAATGCGCATGTCTATGTTTTGTAATAAACATTTCTTGTAATTCAAACTTGTCACGGCTAGACTAGGCTAGCTAACCACAACGTGTTCCCCGAGATATAGGTGGATGGTCAAAAGCTTAAATGTGAAGTTGTTAGTGAGGGAAACATTGGCTCTGATTTGGATTTGTTCAATCTGTTCACATTCATCATTTCCAGATTCCGGCAGCATTGCCATTGCCATTGGCAGTGTTGATCAGTGAGTGAGTACTCTCTAACTAGTCTAAGCCTTAGAAGTTAGACTCTAGCCAACTGAGGCCGAGCTGCTGAGTTCTTTCTGACTGTAGTCATAATTAGAAAACCAGGGAAACCAAGAGTATCTGTGTCAGTGACAGTGGACATAGGCTTGTAGAAATTACTTGGACAGTATCACCATCTCAGCTGGCCCCAATACTGGCAATACTATTGCCAGTGGCAATAGTATTAGGCAATAGTATACGCTGGAAGCTTTTCAGCAAATTATGCCTTACTCTTATTAAACCACCATGTTGCTGTAAATACCTTCTATGCATAAAGGGACACCTTAACCTAAGAGGACGTTATTGTCTTTAACTCTTCCCAGCTCAAACAAGTACACCTGCTATCAAACATTTTTTTCAAACAGTCCTTCGTTCAGTAATTGCTCAAATCAGCAACTGGCCATTTTTACTTTGCTCACTCCTGGGTATATGACGTCATTTTGTAATTTTAGGGTGTCATGAAATAAGTCCATCAATTTTGTGAACTGAAATTTAGTTTAAAGGGAGATTGGTGGAGAAGGAATTGTCCAACCAAGAGGAAGGGCAGAATTTGTGGTGGGATTTACCGGAGACTTGGTGGCGCTTTGGGTGGAGAATCAGTGTTGATCAGTGGAGAAATCAACAGCTTTGGTGATGTGCACCAAATTATATAATAATATACTTGCACAGTTGCCTTGGGACTTGTGGAGTAGAACGTTACATGCAAGTGAATGTCATAAACTAGGCTCGTTGTAACATGACTCGAATGTAGTATTGAGGAAGATCAAGTCATATCCTTGTGCAATATATGCGTAGCACTGACAGGTGCAAGCACTTGAGATCGCAGATTCTTGTAATTGTTGTAAACATTTTATTATTGCAGTAACCATGGCGTTACCACACATGCCAAGCGTGTACACGACACGGAAAAATATTTATGAAACGGCCATTGTCCGACGGCGAATGCATGAGGATGATCACAGAGCACGCTGGTCAAACACTTCCAATTACTTCAACACAAGGGACATTGATTCCACGAAAAAGAGAGAGTGGACATCTGCTGAGTCCTTCCATACAAGGTAACCAAAGTATCTTAGTATCTTACAGTGGTCTGTGTTAAATGATTTGCTAGATTGCCACTCGTGAAGTTGCAACTTTAATTAACAGTGAGTTTGTTTTGAGAGGAAAGATTGCATTTTAAGTAGGTGAATACTGAATGCATATAGTTACATATTTTACTAATACCATGGTGAGATTGAAAGTTAGGATACATGTATAGATACATAGCTGTCAGCATGCCACCATACAAATAAATAAATGCCCAAAATATACTGTAAATTATAAATCACAACACACACACACACACAAACCCACACGCACAGAATTTTGACTGAGCCAAGAAGAAGGCTTGAAAGTTAATAAATTAAATGATTATGAATGAAATTCAATTAACAATCAAACATATGAACAAGTGAAGCAATGATCTTAATAGTTTTCGTCATATTCGTCTACAGTACATGTTTTTTATAAAAACAAGTGAATCCTTGCATGCTATGAGTTTTTTTGTTGGTTGTGATCATAAATGGGTGGTATACAACAATTGTTTGCAAGTATCAAATGGGATGTTTGAGACATTTTTGTGAGCTAAATTTCCCTAAAAACACTGGAGCCGATATTCGACGGTAGATAGTATAGTCAAAGAGAATCTTTTCTTTATATTGCGAAAGAAATGTGATGTTTCTGATAATATTTCTTCTTGGTTGATATTTTTGTGAAAAGTTACAACAGTAAAAGTATTGAGGTAGTTGAATATTCAAGATTTTGTGATAAAACTTAAGCAAAACATTCTGAACGTATTTTAAAAAAGTGACGTTTTTAAACATTTGCATCTGGCAGAACAACGGCGACTTGAAAACCTGTTGCATGTCTTGGTTTTGCAATAACATTAATTAAAAATCCTTAGGTAGATACCATACTTTTCTTAAATATATATTTCAACCGATGTATTATTTAATGTTATGTTGCCAAATGGATATTATGCCATTTGTTTTTATTTGTTATCCTAGTAACTTGCTTTGAGGTATCTAAATAAGTTCCCAAGGACATACTATCCACCTTTTTATGTCTTGAATTTATTTTAATCTTAACAAGGTTTATGTTGTATTCTTGCAATAGGCAATATTATTGTGTTCTTGGTTTTTGTTGTCAAAAGGATGAGGGAGAGTTTGTGTACAATCGGTCCGACGGTCAGTTATAGATTTGCTTAGAATTATCATTTATAATGAAGTATTGTTGTGAAGATCCTTGGTAAAGTTCAAGAATGCTGGGTGGGGGCTTTTGTATAGGAAGGGTAAGTGAGGACCTGCCTCCAACTTGGGTGGGTAAGTTTTAATTCTCAGGTATCGTGTTGGGAGAGTGATAACTGTCTTGGTGTTGTAAGCGGTGCCAGCTTTGTGCAGAGAGCGCAGTCTCAAGCAATAATGAAAATGTTGGTTCTTCAGGCGCTCCAAATCTTTGCTTGGTAACAGTGCGTTAATACGTGACAAGTTGGCTTGGTACTACTGCAAATCATTTAGTGCACAGAGCAAGCAAAAACAAACTATTGGTTTTTCTAAAGCCCAGAAATCACCCAGTCTGAATAGGGATCACGTTGTGGCCAGTTATAAAACTAAGTGGAATAAATCATTTACATCTGTCTTCTAGCATGGATGCCTACCGCACAGCTCACGACAGGGGTGCGAAGACCATGCTACTTCAGAAACGGAGACGGAAATTAGCTGAGCTATTGCAGAGCGAGAAAGACCAGTATGAGGTAGAGTTGAAAGTTCAAAGTTTTGGTCATAATGTGTCAGGCAACTGGGAAAGAAGTATGCCCAATTGTTCTTATTGTTAGTCTGTAAAAATTCTTTGACGTGGCACACGTTGCGGCTGAAAATGGAATTATTTAACCATCTGTCGAATACACTATAGTATAAAAGGTGCTTGTCTTAAGTAAAACGTGTTCCCACTGAGTATGTAACGTATGGCAGTGTAGAAGTTCAAGGCTTGTTTTGTCTATTGTCATACGCCCCCTGGTCTTATGAAGATGCTCGTATTTTGAATTTTATTGGCAAACAATTCATTAAGTGTAGTTTGTGACGGTGGTCATTCAGCTTGAATGTGAATTATGGTCACACTTACATCAGTAGGAGTGTTTTGCTCTCGCAAAAATGTACCAACGCCCTCTCAAACCTGTGCCTTCAGCCGTCTTCACTACAACTGGACTGTCTTATGACCTTAAACAGAATTTGCCCTGGGTGTTGTTTTCAAAACATTGTGTTGGTGAGATTGTTTTGTTTAAATTACGGTAATTCTTCACTTATTTAAGGCACAATAATGCGGAAACACAATTACATGTTAATTTATTTATCAAAATTATTAAAAAGTCAACTTAGGGCTGTTCCAGTAAAATCCATGTGGGAGGGGGGGGNCTTGGTACTACTGCAAATCATTTAGTGCACAGAGCAAGCAAAAACAAACTATTGGTTTTTCTAAAGCCCAGAAATCACCCAGTCTGAATAGGGATCACGTTGTGGCCAATTATAAAACTAAGTGGAATAAATCATTTACATCTGTCTTCTAGCATGGATGCCTACCGCACAGCTCACGACAGGGGTGCGAAGACCATGCTACTTCAGAAACGGAGACGGAAATTAGCTGAGCTACTGCAGAGCGAGAAAGACCAGTATGAGGTAGAGTTGAAAGTTCAAAGTTTTTGTCATAATGTGTCAGGCAACTGGGAAAGAAGTATGCCCAATTGTTCTTATTGTTAGTCAGTAAAAATTCTTTGACGTGGCACACGTTGCGGCTGAAAATGGAATTATTTAACCATCTGTCGAATACACTATAGTATAAAAGGTGCTTGTCTTAAGTAAAACGTGTTCCTACTGAGTATGTAACGTATGGCAGTGTAGAAGTTCAAGGCCTGTTTTGTCTATTGTCATACGCCCCCTGGTCTTATGAAGATGCTCGTATTTTGAATTTTTATTGGCAAACAATTCATTAAGTGTAGTTTGTGACGGTGGTCATTCAGCTTGAATGTGAATTATGGTCACACTTACATCAGTAGGAGTGTTTTGCTCTCGCAAAAATGTACCGACGCCCTCACAAACCTGTGCCTTCAGCCGTCTTCGCTACAACTGGACTGTCTTATGACCTTAAACAGAATTTGCCCTGGGTGTTGTTTTCAAAACATTGTGTTGGTGAGATTGTTTTGTTTAAATTACGGTAATTCTTCACTTATTTAAGGCACAATAATGCCGAAACACAATTACATGTTAATTTATTTATCAAAATTATTAAAAAGTCAACTTAATGAAAATTGTGCATGATTATTAACATAGTTTTTAATGTGCAGACATCATAACTCAACGTATGGTAAATTTTGTAACACAGGCAGTTTGTCTCAAAATTTCACGTTTTTGATGTGATGTGATGTTTCTACTTCTTAAATATACCGAAACCTCCATCTGGTTACGATCTCTGTATGAAAGGACTTTACCTGAACTTGTAAAGGTGTTGAGAAAATTATTTGCTGTCCTTTTCAGGCAGAGTTGAGGGGGTACTCAAGAGATAACTACTCACGTATGGACGAGATGAAAGAGAGAGCTGACTCTCTTAAGTCAGCCAGGGAGGAGGAGAGAAAAATGGTAATTAGTGGTCAGTCGTATTAAATGCATTTGTCGTGCTTTAAATTCCATATCCGTTATAGTCATTTAACAGGGTCCCGCATTTTGAAAACCAGTTTTCTCCTGTAAATAAGGGGCTTCTATGTGGTTCTCAAATCTGGGACCCCTTTAAGTGTCTATTGTTGCACATCCACTCCGGAATAAGCCCATCCACTAACTTTTACCTCATTCCCAAGTGCAACCCAGCCACTCTAGTACAACCCTTCTCTTCATGTCTCTCAATCTGCGTCCCATCAACCCCTGTGAGATTTTCAAACGATTCGCACTAAATGTTAATGAAGGAATGAAATAAATTTTAGTTCTTCCCATTTCAACTTGGTCTTGCGCACCAAAATTAGAAATTGGGTCAAGCAAAAGACAATTATTTGTGCTCTGACAATGCTAAAGAGTTATATGTGTTTCCTATTACTGTTGTTTAACGATTTGCAGAACTAACACCAGGGCCTGAGACCACTTATCTTAAGTCGTGACTTGGCTTAAAGTTTGACCAGTCATATTGCGTAAAATGAAAGTTTCTTTGAAGTACCCCAAAGGATCAGTTGATATTTTATTCTAATCTTGTGCAAAGTTTGGAGGCGTTGTGTACAAGAAATATGACTAGCTGGATACGTTTCCATGGATATAGTATTATCAGATTGTGGTTATCCAGCTCAACCGAAACAACTGAAAGGAGTGCATTTGCTACCTTTTTTCAGATTGCTGAGGAAAAGTTATATGAACACTTTAGGAAAAATAATCCCGACATACGCCAACTGGAGCGTCAGCAACACAAAGATCATGTGATTGGAGAGTGGAGTGGACAGGTAGACGACAAACAACAGGTATGGCGTTAGCGTCCTTCACAACTGGAGGCGTATTTTGTAAGCGAGTTTCTTGTGATCGATCAACTGAGTTGCAAATATGTGCAATTTTGAACGTTTTGACCGACTTGAATTTTATTTATTTCTATATGAATTTCGAGTTTGATTGTAATGATTGAACAAGTAGTGGAACACAGATGGGGTCTCGAGTCATATGCAGCCCTTTGTCCTTGCTGACTTAGCTTTTAGTGTTGAAAATCGTGGTCTTTTTATACTGTACGTCAACAATTACCACGGCCATGTTTACTTATTTGTGTTCAGAAAAGTTTCTTCAAATTAGAACACAATATGGCGGAACAGTAAAAGTTATTAATTTTGTCAAAATTTACAGGAGTAAATAAGAATACAATTTTACATCATCATTTGAAAATTTATTTAATATAAAGTATGACTGTCATCAACAAATGCATGATGAAACTTTGAACATTTTAAATGGCCATTATTGTTGTGTGAATTTGAGGAAACTTTACTATAAAGTTATGCAATTCTTCTCTACAAAGAACAAAACAATTGATCCTTGTTTACTCTGCAGTTTTGGGTTTGATTGACATCATTTTTGTGTCAAATGATACTAAATGGGGAAATTAGGTCATCACCCAAAAAGTTTAAATATTAAGTTACGACCATGTGATTACACTTTATTACGCCACTAAACTTTTGATTGAACAACTGACCATAATGTAACTGCACCCCACAATCACTTTAGTTGCTATTTTGTGCCTGAATTCTCAAATTTCTATCCAAAATCAACCTAGTACTTTGTCCCATTCAATTTACAGAATCGTCGCCCGTGACATTTTCCTTGATTTTTTGCATGAATTCAATACAATACAGAAATATTGCACTTTTCAAAGTTAAAACTTTATTCTAAATGGCTGCGTGATTGTCATTTAGAAATTTGGTTTAATTTTTCACAGGAAAGTCAATACACTGTCTTTTTCTGTGTCATTGTACTGGTATGTAAACACTTGATGGAACAGGGCGATTCTGCTATTTTGCGATGTTTTGAAAAAAATTGTCTTCTCTGCAACGAAAACATCATGTAAATTGTATTATTTGCAAATAATAATCACAGTCCTGAAAATATTCATCACACCTTCCAAAACTCAACACTCTCTAAGATTTTGTGTCATTTCAGTATTTCCAAGTTAAAATTCTCGACCAAGCGGTCATTATGGCAAACTTTGTGGTGTTTGAGGTAAAGGAAAATGTCGTTGTAGAGGCTGGAATCTGCACGTAGGGAGAAAGAGAAATACGATCGAGAGCTGGAAGAGCGGAGGTTAGAGGCGTTGGAGGAGGACAGAAGGAAAGAAGAGTACAAACTTGAAGAAGAGAAAAAGATGAAAAGAAATTTGTTGGACCAGATGGAGGAGCTGAAAGACAGAGAGAGTGAGGTGGGGTTATTGTGCACTGCAAGACTAAGGTTATCCGACAAAATACCATTTCCTCGGCTAATTCTGTTAAAGTGCTTAAAATAACCAATTTCATATCAAAACACTAAAAAACAACCCCACCAGTCAACCAGCTGTCAAATTAGAACACCCGCAAACACTATCTAATGATATGTCAATTAGCTGATCTCGAATTACAAGCACTTATTGGTCAGTACATGCTACACAGAATTGGGACAACCAATCGCAGCATAAGTCATTCTTTATTGTGTTAAGTGTGACAAATCGTCTGATATTGCTGCCTGTTTTCCCTTTGTTTATGGTATAATAAACATAATGACGAGGCGTTGCAATTGTGGTTGTTGTTGTGGCAACTCAATATTTGAGGATACTGTGACTCTTTCCACTTTCTTGCGGGACATCAGAGAAGCGTTGATATGGCACAAGTTTATACAAAAAAAAACTAGTGTGTTGGTGGACATGATACACTGGCGCTGGGTACATTAATATTTATACATCTCACTCATGTCATGGAGCTAAAAACTTCTTTCGCATTTCTTCTATTTTTCTAGTTTTTTGGGATCTTGAATTCGCGTTTGTGATATGTAGTGCTTTAAAGGAAGGTTTAATGATTCTGATGATGTAGTTAGTCACTTGTCTGCCTTGGAATGTCCTCACCAGTTTCTAAGACCCATAAAATGTCAATCCTCTCACCTTTTCACAAGCTGTTACACTGATGCTCCTAGTATCCATTTACAGGCAGACATGCTGAAACAGCAGCAAGATGAGCTGCTAAAGGAACAGTGGAGGCTGGAGAGTTTGGAGGAAGAGAGGAGGAAGATGGAAGAGGCACACCAAAAGCAGGAGTTGGGGTGAGTTGGGTTTGGCTGTGTTGTGGTGGGGGAAAATGAGTGGTGACTAGATAGATAGTATGAAGGAAGAGGGAAGATACACACCAGAAGCAGGAGCTGGGGTGAGTTGGGTTTGGTTGTGTTGAGGTGGGGCTGAGTTGAGTGGAGATGGGGGGTTTGGAGGAGGGGAGGAAGAGAGAGGATACATGAAGAGGAGCATTGGAAGCAGGAACTTGGATGAGTTAGGGTGTGGGTGGAGTTCAATTGGAGGTGTAGTGGTGAGGGTAGAGGAGAGGAGGGGGGGCGAGTCTATTAAGACTGGAGTGAGAAACAAAGGGTGGATATGGAGGAGTTTCAGAAATTGGATCTGAAGTGAGGTTTGTTGTAGATTCAGTTTGATTATTATTACTCACCTTAGTCTTTCAGGCGAAACACTTGAGACATGAGCAACACTACTTGTTTATTGTAGTTCATGTTATCTCTAGGATATGATATTATGTCATTCAAGCTATGAGTCATAATTTGTTTATTTCAGCCGTGTTCTCCTAAGGCAGCATAAACACAAGCTGAGGCAGAAAGCACAGAGGATACAAAAGGAACTGGTATGTGTCCCTGCCAGAGAACACAGGCACAATGGTGTTTAGGGTCTTTGCAATTTTTAATTTAGAAAAGCTTTGAATGTTCTGGGTCCTCGGTCTAATCTTTGTACTTGAAATCGAAATGAAAATTACTTTCGCCATTTTCTATTGTTCTTTTGTGTGAACTCATGGTACGCATCTATTTTTCTATGCTTGAGTACATGATGACTAATGTGTGTAATCCTAGTTTGTGGACACAATGGCTAAAAGTTTGAGTCTGACCTTGAAGTTTCGAGTTTATACTCAAAATCTCTAGCTTTTATTGTAGTTTGTTGCTCAGATCTAGGGGTCATCAAGTGCAAACTTGAACCAGAAACACGTATGCATAAAACATAATTCACTCATGGCAAGTGTGGAATAATTAGAGCTTATCTTGAGTTCTCATAATAGTAGAGCGGAAAAAGCCAAAAATATGAGTTGGATTTTGAGTTGTTTCCAACCTGCATTTAACAAATAAAAGCATTCCCACCTAGATGTTTTCCAATGACTTAAATCAATAGTAATTTATTATTAGAGATTGTGTGCGTTTCATTATATATGTTTTACAGTTTTAGTAATATGATTTAAGTCAACGCAACGCCAAGAAACTGCCAGGCTTTTCAAACACTTATTAACCCATAGCGTTACATAGTTCTAAACATGTTTGTGAATTACAATACCCTAAAGGCACTTTGCTCTCAGAATTTGCCCTGAAATATCTTTGCCGAAAGGTGAAATCAGCTTATGGAAAAGTCTCACAAATTGGGTTGTTTCTTACATTTTGACCATATTCAATTCAGCGTATCCGTTCCTCGTGATTGTGATGTCAGTGTTGATACGTATGGAAATTTGATGTAAAATGTATTGTTGAAACTTTCCAGTACTTTGTGTGTGTACCCTATAGGAGCTTGATCGGCAGATTCTGGAATCTCTCATGGAAGCTGAGAAAGACACTCAGGCAGTGCAGACGGCCAGAAAGGAAAAAGCACGCGCTGATGCAGCCTGGATGAAACAAGTGAGTGTGGGGAGAGGCTGGTTAGTAGGCACGTCGTGAACTGCATTCTCCTCTTCTGTGGAGTTGGAAAAATGTATTGAATGACTGAACGATTTTTCAAAATGCCAGAGAGGCACTCCTAGGCGTATTTACAGGGAAGAACAATACATTGGTCCTACAGCGCTGATGTTTGCCCTCTTTTGTCAGCATTGCTACTCAAAATGCAATAATACAAGTTTGCCTTTATTACAGTGATGAGTTGCATTACAATTAGAATGTGATATAGTGACTATACCACATTTCTGCTTGTTGAGAAGCAGGACATCAGGTGCTTAACACATGTGTTGCATTGTGGGTAAAGCAATATGTGTTCAATGGTAGTAGTCACATTGGTTGTGATCTTGGGATTTGTGCACATAATCTCCATGTTAAGTACTAGAGGAAACAAGATCTGTATAATGTTTGGTCTGAAAAGCTCAATCAAACAGTACCATACCAGCTGCTCGTGATTACAACCTAGTTTCAATCAAGCACAGTCAAATTTTCAGACACAAAAGGACATTTAAACTAGCATCGAAGCATTTTGGGGTTTAAACTTATTACTGCGCTCATCTGGTTGTTGCCAAATGAGACAACAACTTAAGTCACAGGCAATACATACATATGAAGTGTTACCTTGAGTCACTAATGGTCTTGGTGTTCTCTTTGTAATGGAAACGGAATCCAGTCGCAGTAAGGAATGTTATCGCTTTCATGATTGTAAAATGCAGGCCTAATTTGTTCTTAGCCAAAAAAGATGGGAAATGCAGCACTATGAGATCATAGGAATTGGAAGTCTCCACTGCCACATTGTAAAATGATATGAATAAGATAATAGACAAGAGAATAATGAGCTTAAGCACCGTCACACTTACCATACCACCATTCATCTCTTTAGTTGACTTTTAAAGATTCCTTGAAATGATTCCAAGCGACATTATAAATTTTTAGCTTTTATTAAAAGCTACTGGAGCAATTATTGTTTTGAATATGGGAATCTTGTTTCTTGGGAAAGACTGCCCACCCTAAACTACACCTCTCATGGGAGGTACTAATTTTGGAAGGCAAGTTGCGAAATCAAGTTTGAATGAGAAATCACTGTTTCATACTTGCATTTAATGTTTCCTTTAAGAAATTTTTGTTCCATTTAAAATAAATTACTAAACTAGAAATTTGGTTGCTTCAACCAGGAAATTGAAAGAGGAGGCCGCGCAAGAATTAACAGCTGGTCGTGTTTTCTGGTGATCAAGATGACACCTGTAATGAGTGCTTGTGTTTTCAGGTGATTGAAGATCAACTGAAGTTAGAGAAAGCTCGAGAAGCAGAACTGGACATGTTGTATCAGTGAGTATCAGTTGTCTTTCATTATGTGACATTCTTTCAAGACGACCGTATGTCTATGCACTAGGGTATGTGACCAGGAGCTTGTTCTGTGTCCCTGTAGTCAGGAGATCGAGTGGTGCTATGTCTTGGCGTGTGGAATGCTGGTCGTGAGTATTTACATTCCATTTATTACCATACACTTTGATTAACCATCCATTCACTTCATTGGTGTCTGTGCTGCTTACATAAGCCAGTGAGGTTGGTGATTTCTAAGCTGCTTGGACCACTGCAAGATTGGCAGGGCGTAAGGACAAGCATCCCTTAAAGGGACATTACCTTTTTTGTGTTTACACAAAAAATTCGAAATCATAAAAGGGACTGATTAACTCCGAAAAATTGGTGGCAATTTATTTTTGCCATAGCAGCATTCTACCAAAAAGAATTAAGATATCTCCAGCAATAGATTTCAAGTGGCCCAATTTTGCCAGAAGGTTTGGCCAGCTGTGTCAAAAGCAGTATCTTTTTGACAACCGTCTGTTTTTGCATTGCCATGAATGATTGGTTTGGGCATGGTAATCATCTTGTTTTGTAGCTTAGAAAAGTCAGAAGCACATTTTGAGTGTTTGAATGACCTAGTTTATAAACCACGTTTCCAAAAGTGAGTAAAAAAGACATTTTCTGTAAACAATTCCTGTGTAGTTTGTTAAAAGTAGGTCGAGTTCTGGTTGCTTGTATATTTGGTTAACCATCTGCATTCCGCTGTCTTGCAGGGACGAAGCAGCTCGAGTATGGCAGAGGAGGGAGGCGGAGTGGTCGCGGGAACGGCAGGCACGGGAGAAACTGATGAAAGAGGTGAGCTTTGGTGGACAGCAAGATAGCTGGGGGTTCTGGGATTGAGGGACGTCATCAGTAGAGGTTGAGAATGGTGGAATAATCTACTGTAATCTCTTGGAAAACATCTGTTTTGTTGAAAAATTGTTAAATTCTGTTGTATCCTACTCTTCTTATAAACCTTATTTTTTGTAGAAAAATGCTTAAATTAGAGGTTGCATTTATTGCATCATTTTTCGAAAAGGATCAGATTAAATGTCTCTGGCCAAATGAAATCCTTATCAATGAAAGATTTCTCTCTGATGAGAAGCTATTAGCCTCAACTAATGTAAAACTCGCTTAGGTTTTACATGCAAAAGTGGTATTTTCACTCAGACAAAGTTTTGCGATCCAGTTATTCCAGTGTACCCACTGTAACCTTCAGATCAAACTTTCACCTGACTTGGATGAAATCTCGCAGTCCCGTTGGATCCAGCTTGTTCAGGTTTTGCTGTATGTCTTTTAACCTTCATGGAAGATAATGGTCTGTGACCCTTGTGGACAGACAACATTTCCAAATATTTTGGAAAATTTGTGTTATAAGAGAATACACCATCAAATGTTCAATTTCATCGCGAAAGTGGTTGGTGTTGAAAAATTGAAACAACCACTGGCACTGATTGGCACAACACTGATAGATGTGGTATACGCTTACTTTTTACTTGATCACAAAGAATTGTATCTGTCATTCTCCTTGCATATTTTTATTAATGAACAATTTTCTAATGATTTGATTAATTATGGAGAATGACACAGAAAAATAGATTGAGCATATCACCACTTTCTTCAGTGCCATTTGTTATCACTTATTATTTGTTGAAACATTAATGATTTTTCTCACCAGGTGCTGGAAGGTCGACAGCACCAAATTGAGGACAGAATAGAGTCTGTGCGGAGGCAACAGGAGGAGTCGTTAGAACGTCGTGAGGAACTCTTGCGTGAGATGGAGGTCGCACAGCAGTTGACAAAACGGGAGGTGGCCGAGACAGAACGCCAGAAAGAGGAGCGTAAACGGGAGCTGGAGTCACAGATGACTACGCGACGAGAACAACATGAGCGACAGAAGTTAGGAGAGGAACTTGAGAGAGAGGCTGAAAAGAAGGCAGAGGAAGACTACGAGGAGCTGTTAAGGCAGGAGGCACAGAGACTGAACATCAGGGGGTTTCAGCAGGGGGTAAGTAGGGATCAGCATGGCTGACGATTGGTCAATAAAGGGGGTAATTGGAGGGGGCAAGTAGGGCCCAGTACGAAGTGATAGGAGTATTAGGACAAGTAAGGGATGTGTAAATGTCAGCAGAGGGTGAGCCATGAAGGGTCTGCAGGGGTTAGTAGGGGACAGCAAGTTGTAGGAAGACTTGAGGTTAACAGTAAGGAATTAAGAAAGAGAACTGACAGAGGAAGTGATTATTTTTGAAGTAGCTGTTGTATTAGTGATAGCAATGTTTTTTTGTCATTTAAATACAGTGCATACATGTGGCTCATATCACTCGTACAATCCTAACTGTTTACTAAAACTGTTAACAATAAACACGTCTCATAACTTTGTTCATCGTGTGAGTCAAGGTTTTGAATGACACATTCAATCTGTGAGGACAAATCGAAACAAAACCCGATCCTTTTGAGAATAAAGCATTTTTAACCTTTGTACGCCACATTTGAGTCCATTTTGCCGTGGAATCTTCAACAAAGATTACTGGCCTGAGGTGTGTAGCATATATAAGGAACATTCAGTGTGGGAATGTTTAAAGGCCTTGATTTTTGTGTGCAGATATTAACATTTTGTTCCTGTTGCTTTTTCCAGGGCCATGGTAGAAAACAGGCATGGATGTGAACAAAGTTACACAAAGCCGACTGTTTTAGGAGAACACCATTTCCATCCATTTGTTCTCAAAGATTGAGAACATGATTGACTGGTTAGGGAGTGTTAATTGTGGTGATCTTTGTCCTTCAAAACTTGTCTGTGAGCATGTAAACAGTGTTCAGATTCAGTTCACATGAACTGTTTTTGTCCTTTGAGGAATACGTTTTTCTAGGTGAAATTCTACTCATGAGTTGCTGATGGCCACTGCACTATTCTGATGGCCACTGCACTATTTTTCAACACGAGCTACATGATGCACCACATATCATGCTCATTTCTCGAAGCGGCTGTGACCTCTGAAGATGGTCGGAGAAATGACCAGTTTCATTCCTTTCTCAGGAATATCTATTTGTGATCTCACTGCATGAACTTTTGGTTCTTGTCGCTAAGTAGGTTAAACCAGCATTTCACCTCTGTGTTGCTGTCCATCTGGAATTCATAACCCATGTGCTCTGGGGTTTTAAAACATTAACTTTGCTTATTGGATTGTTGCCGAATAAGCAGTCATGAAGTCACGTCACAGGCAATGTGTACATGCCCCATTTCCAAAATTCGCAATTTCAGGGTTGCTGAACCACATTAAGCTCTAAAGCGTTTTCTTGAGTCCCTGATGGTGTCGATGTTTTTGCTGGTAAAGGAAGTAAGGCTCCCTATTGCCTTAAGGAAAATATGAGCCAAATTTTATGAGAGTAAAAGTCCAAATTGAGTTTTTATTTTTTAACTAGCTAAACAAGGCGAAATGCAGCTTTAACTTTGCTTGCCCACATAGCATTCTATTTAAAGTTATTGTCTCAAGGCTCTAAATACCCATAAGGGTGCGGTGTTCTATGAATAAAGGATCACAGTAAGGTAATAGAATATGCCTTATGTAGCAAATTAACTGTCTGGAACGGGGATATACTTTTGCATATCAGTTGTATAAATATCATGGGGGGTTCGAATTTTTGGGAATATGAGCCTTTCACTTAAAAAAAGGGTATGTTCAGACCGTCCTGTGAATTCGTGGAATTTTGGTAGTTCCTGATTTTTTAGTGGACTTGTGTACGTGGTTTTCTACTTTTTCCGGATTTTTGTTCCTCTGAGGCGGCCAAAAGGGGGGGGGGGGNGTTGGGCTCCTTCGAGCCCCACCGAGTTTCCCATGAGTGCGCGCATGCGTTGTCTTTTTGCTTTGCGAATGTTCTCAGCATGACAGTGTTGTTGCAATCGTTGTCGGTTGAATGAGCTTGATACTGTATCTAGCTCATTGGTCGGGTCAACCGTTTCAAGACATCAGAGTAGAGGTCAGTAGCTGTCTCGCGGCTAGAAAACTTGCCAAAACCACGTGCTCTCACGGCAACATCTTGCGTAATCTCGCGAAATCGTGCTTTTCTAGTCGGGTCCTAGCGGTATTGAACGCTCCCGGGACAGATTTCAATCATCGGTTCCCTCACGACGCGAAAAAGCTGGCCACGTGCTGTCATTGAAAATACACGGCTATATCTCGCGAAATCTTATTTATTGCGAGGAACTAGTGTTATTGAAATCTACTCGATGCCTCAGTGACCCAGCAAAATCGGCGAAGACATCAACTGTGTAGCCAATGTCCCCTAACGGAAGACTTACCTCCTGCTAGTCTAATGACCGTGCGCTCAAATCCCTGCAGACAACACTTCTGAACCATTGAGTAAGGATTCCTGTTGTACATTTAACTACGAAACTATTAATTCCTATGTGCAAAGTGTTTTACCGCAGTGACTTGTAACGTTCTTGTGTAATGCAGGAACGTGTTGTAAATTAGCCCTTGGCCGACACATGGATTATCGGTATCTATCCTCTGTAAATAGTCTGTTATTGTTTTTGTTATTATTGTTGTTGGGCTCAATATCTCATAGGTTGGGCATCTCTCCGTCTGTGGGTCCCAATTTATATCAAGTGATATATAATTTTAAAAAAATGGAAAAAGAGTGGGTCCCTGGAGAAATGTACTTATGTACTTTTGCATTCGTCTTGTTGAATCAACTCGTTCTGGAAAATAAACTTGCTCGAAGCATTATGAAAACTACGCCTTGAAGTGCGTTTAGACGGTTTATACAGGGCGATTGTCCCAAAACGGGCCCCAAACTTTGTTAGTCTGTCAACCTTATGTATTGAGCTCTAGGTGGCGCTTGTTGCATTTAATCCCGTGAAGCACGCGGAGGCAAGTCTGTAAGGACTAGTTGAGCTGACAAGATAGTCTAATTGTAATTAAGTCTTACAGCAATGAAATCAAACAATTTTACAGTAAGTGCTGGAAATGTTCCCTCTTAGAAACCAAGCACAACTCGATGCGCCTTTTCCAAACTGAAAAACGCGATGCTTATCAATCGAGTGCGAAATTGACTCACTGCCAAAAAAATGCTGGTATGTGGCACTGAAATATCGTTTCGCAGAACGTATTACATAACAGCGTTTTTTCTTATGTTAACGTAAATAGAAAATACAATTTTAGAAAGAGTGAATCTTCCTGTATATTACTACACCTTAATAAAAATGTTACCAGACCCCTCAAAGCGTAAATGCATCACTCGCAGTTGACCAGTATTCTGCTAAATTTTCTCTCGTCTGTATACATGTATGTTTCGTTGTCTTTCTTTTCCAGCCTGCCCCAGGCCTACGCTTATGGGCCTGCAAATTATGGGGTTGAGGAGGGGGCTGCCCTCCCGGCCCCGTATCCTACGGTCCTGCTGAGTGGTGGTTTCATTTGCGAAATTGTCTTATATTAGGTTGGTAATACGCATTCTTGTTTCCATAATATGTCATAGCAATTAGTGGACTCTTCCGTCGTAGTCGGCATAGCATGGCGTTCTCGACGTTTGGTTTAAGTGAGAAAAGATTTACCAAAATTCAGATACATCAGTGGCAGATCTAGGATATCACAAGAGGGGGCCCAACATTTTGTCTGTAAGCATTGGCGCAAACCACGATTGTAGCACCGAATGGGGGGAGGTCGGGAGGGGGGGGGGG